>CM042177.1:2399449-2404449 GCA_023376005.1 Doryteuthis pealeii
ATAATTGTGCTGTGGATTTACAATTAAACTTGCTTTTGTCGCTGGATTGCATCCTAAACATTTTTGATACATTTTTATCTTATATATTTTTACTTCTAACATCATTGAGTTTTTCTCATGGATGTTAATACTTCTAATTTTTAAAATATTTTATTTTTAACACAAAATACGCATTTTTATAAAAAAATTAAAGACATTCCGGCCCAGAACGAGAGTGTTGTTTGTACCTCTCGTGCCAAACGGTTAACTATTCCCCCTTTCTTTCATAAATATAGTTGCTCTTGAGGATGACCACTTTATTAAAAGGTCGAAACAGATATCTGTCAACAGACTAATATTATTATTTGTTTGTTTCTATAAATTACTGTCGATTTATTCCATTTAATATAGATAGAAATAATAGAAATTAATATAAAAATAATAGGAATTAATACGAGAAATAATAGGAATAATACGAAAATAATAGAATTAATACGAGAAATAATAGAAATTAATACGACAAATAATAGAAATTAATACGAGAAATAATAGAAATAATAGAAATTAATACAAATTAATAGAAATAATATAAAAATAATAGGAATTATAGAAATTAATAGGAAAATAATAAATTAATACGAGAAATAATAGAAATAATAATTAATACGAGAAATTAATACGAGAAATTAATAAATACGAGAAATAATAGAATAATACGAAATAATAGAAATAATACGAGAAATAATAGAAATTTAATACGAGAAATAATAGAAATTAATACGAGAAATAATAGAAATTAATACGAGAAATAATAGAAATTAATGCAGAAAATAATAGAAATTAAAACACACAGTTTAACTTGGATTTTTGCTTCTAAGAATGGAATTATACTTCCTGTACCTGATATTTATTCTGGAAATCAAGTTTGGCGACACAATATTAGTAATTTAAGGAAAATTATGATTATGGATTTTTTCCAAATAGCCAAATTCTGCTACTGGCAAACAGTCAAAGTATACTGTATTAAATATTGTATATTATATGGAGCATACATAAAGATGGATAAGCTTGATGGTTGCCACAACAAACATCTGAGAATTATTACAGGACTCGTTTAGGAATTGAATTAGGGATTAACTCAAAGTTCCCTAAGATCTAATCATATAACAATTTAATAGGTAATTTATGAGGAAGTGCGTCCCGGTCTCCTGCCTCAGAAATTGCTACCCGGTGACTATTAAAATAACGTCCCCAGCTATGTCGCTTCAGCAGTGTTACTTGAAAGAAAACAACCAACTTAGGGCGTTAAATGTATTTTAGAGGGTGGGGCTTCTCTTTTTTTATATGAACAAATGGAGATGGGTGGATAGATATATATAAACAGAGTAAAAATTGAACAAATTGAGATAGATAGATAGATAGATAGATAGATATCCATCTTCATATCTAAACAAGAATTACGACAAATTTCTATAAATAAACAAGAATTACGACAAATTTCTATAAATAAATTTCTAAACAAATTTCAATAAATAAATAAGAATTACGACAAAAAAAAGAGAAGCCCCCCCCCCCCCCGCTCTAAAATACATTTAACGCCCGATGTTGGTTGTTTTCTTTCAAGTAACACTGCCGAGACGACATAGCGGGGACGTTATTTTTATAGTCACCGGGTAGCAATTTCTGAAGCAGGAGACCGGGACGCACTTCCTCATAAATTACCATTTAATAAACCATTCATGAACCTAACCCCAGAATAACTGTCCCTTTTGCACTTTGTCCACTGAATGTATAAACTATAAAAGAGATCCAGTTTTGTGTTCCCTTCTGGGTTGGAATTGGCACAAAAAATGAGCCTGGACAAGGTATATAGAGGCCCTAGTTTGCCCAAGTGACAGGGCCCATCTCTCTGCCTTGCTGGTGTGATCCGAAGGAATGGTGAACCAATACATTCGGCGTCAGCTTGGGTGCAGGATTTGCCAGATAGTATTTTACATACTGAACTGCCTAACGGAGTCCAAGCCGTGATTTCTGTCAGGGTTTTCTCCCTTAGCCTTTTCCTATATCCAGAAGATACCCGCAAGGCGACCGGGGTTATTTAGATTATTACGCGCCTGGATGCTAACCTAGGTATTTCTATGTTCATGTTGTGGGAATACATAACATATTGTTCATTCGTATCTCGTAATATTAATTGTAAATATATATCATCCAATATTGTACAGCTCTTCCTTCAGGCACGGTCTGGTTAGTATTTGATTAACTAATGTTGCTGTTCTTCCTCCCATACTGTATAGGCAAATCATATAGTACGAATAAATAACACATTGTTTATTCGTATTTCGTAATATAAAATTTAAATGTGATAGATGGTCATTGAGCGATAAGCTTCCTCCGTCCTTTCACAGGTTTTTTATTTTCGTCCTGCTGGGTGTCAAGCCACCCTCCTCACCAGGCAAGCTTGGTGGGGGAATACCGGTTTAGTCACCGATTATCCGACAATGAATTAGGTTATGCATCAACCATTTCTTAAACAACTCTAAGGATGTTTTTAATCTTCAAATCAGAATCAGAAATATTTTTGTTATTTTGATGCAGATGGTAGTAATAGATAATTTTGTTACATAATTCGTAGGTATCCTACGAATTATGCATGTAAGTGTAGTTAAAACTTAAATAACAGAAAATGGAAAATTACCATTAACCATTGAAAAAAGTCTTTTAACCTTTTGCTACTTCTGATTGGCTGTAAGAAAGGCATGTGAAAGGGAACTGGTCTAGTTAGGCAGATTTCGGCCGTTAGTCAGAAGGAGCAGACGTAGAGTTATTTCGCTCTAGGGATGCCAGTTTCTCACCGCGGTTGAAAACCCTTTTGGGCTTGGAGTTTTTGTAATAAAGAATAGACGTCTAAAAAAACAAAAAAAATTCTTGCTTATTTATTACAAATAAAAAATGAGCACACACGACCCAGCTCAAAAGAAGGAGAAGTCAGCCTAAATGAAAGATGGCAGCGATGAAGTAAGAATAGCAGAAAAGTGTCTAGGCAAACCATGTTTTTGAATACATAAAAAATGTTCATTCGTATTTCGTAATATTAAATGTAAATATGTATCATCAAATATTGGGCTTCTTTTCTTTCAGGCACAGTCACAGCGGCTGCAACGGGAGACCTAATCGCTATTTGATGACATAGTGTTGCTGTTCTTCCTCCTATATGTCATCAAATTTGCACTTCTCTTGCTTCAGGCACGGTCGCGGCGGCTTCAGCTGGAGGTCTGGTCAGTGTTTGATGAAATAGTGTTCTTGTTCTTCCTCCTATAGTGCAAAGAGAAACCATGTTTATACGAATATATAACATATTGTTCATTCGTATCTCGTAATATTAAATGTAAATATTGTCATCAAATCTTTCACTTCTCTTGCTTCATGCACCATCGTAGCGGCTGCAGCTGAAGGTCTGGTCAGTATTTGATAACATAGATATCATTGATGAAATAGTGTTGCTGTTCTTCCTCCAATACTGTATAGACAAACCGTATTGTTCGAATATATGACATATTGTTCATTCGTATTTCGTAATGTTAAATGTAAATATATGTAATCAAATACTGTACTTCTCTTGCTTCAGGCACGGTCGCAGCGGCTGCAGCTGAAGGTCTGGTTAGTATTTGATGAAATAGTGTTGCTGTTATTCCTCCTATACTGTATTGGCAAATCATATTGTATGAATACATAACGTATTGCTCATTCGTATTTCGTAATATAAAATATAACTATATGTCATCAAATATTGTATTTCGCTTACTTTGTGCACGGTCGTAGTGGCTGCAGCTGGAGATCTGGTCAGTATTTGATTAAATAGTGTTGCTGTTTGTCCTCCTATAGCGTATACAGAGACCATATTGTACGAATACATAACATATTGTGCATTCGTATTTCGTAATAAGAAATGTAAATATATATCATCAAATATTGTACTTCTCTTGCTTAGGCACGGTCATAGGTGGCTGCAGCTGAAGGTCTGGTCAGTATTCGATAACATAGTGTTGCTGGGTTTCCTCCTATAGTATATTGAGAAACCATGTTGCACGAATACATAACATTGTTCATTCGTATTTCGTAATGTTAAATGTAAATATATGTAATCAAATACCGTACTTCTCTTGCTTCAGGAACGGTCGCAGCGGCTGCAGCTGAAGGTCTGGTTAGTATTTGATGAAATAGTGTTACTGTTCTTCTTCCTATATTGTATAGGCAAATCATATTGTACGAATAAATAACATATTGTTCATTCGTATTTCGTAATATAAGATGTAAATATGTCATCACATATTGTACTTCGCTTGCTACATGCACGATCGCAGCTGCTGTAGGTGGAGGTCTGGTCAGAATTTGATGACACAGTGTTGTTGTTCTTCTTTCTATAATGTATAGAGAAACCATGTTGTACGAATATTGTGCATTCGTATTTTGAAATATTAAATGCATATATGTCATCAAATATTGTACTTCTCTTGCTTCATGCACAGTCACAGCGGCTGCAGCTGAAGGTCTTGTCAGTATATGGTGACATAGTGTTGTTGTTGTTCTTTCTCCTATAGTATATAGAGAAACCATATTGTTCATTCGTATTATTAACTGTAAATATATTTCATCAAATATTGCACTTCTCTTGCTTCAGTCTGTGCTGATGACAAAGAAATGTTCTTTACTGGCCTGGTGTTCGGGAGGGGAACAGTACTGGTAATGTAGTCTTTGAGTAGTGCCAAGGTGGCACGATGGAAAAATGTCTGCCAGTGGCGCCTCTTTCGAGTTCCGTTGCCCTGTTTACATCAAGCTAAAAGCTAAAAAAATTCTGAAATGGTAAATGCATTAAAAGAAGTCTTCCTCTCTGGCTACTGCACAGAAGAATTCTGCACTTTAGTGCGCTTTTTACATATCTCAGGAGACGTGTATGTGTACGTGTGTTTATGTGTGTGTATGTGTGTGTGTGTGTGTGTGTGTGTGTGTGTGTGTGCTTG
>CM042177.1:2409449-2441949 GCA_023376005.1 Doryteuthis pealeii
AAATAGGAGAAGAGAGGAGACAATAATTATTTTGTCACTTAGAAAGAAAAGAGAAAGGGGAGAAAGACGAGTGAAAGAGTTAGAGAGGACAAAAAAGAAAGAGAGTGAACGAGCGGACCTGACGAGGACCAAAAAAAAAAAGAAAGAGAGGAGAAGAGGAAGACACAGCGAGAGGAGACAAAAAAGAAAGAGAGTGAACGAGCGAGAGCGGAGTAAAAAAGGAGAGTTAAAAAAGAGCGAGAGAGAGTAAGAAAGAAAGACGAGAGTGAGAGGAGAGAGATGAGACAGAGAGAGGACAGAAGACAAGAGAGAAGAGAAGAGAGAGGTGAAATAGCGTGACAGGACAAAAAAGAAAGAGAGTGAAAGAGTGAGAGAGGACTAAGAGAAAGGGAGTGAAAGAGCGAGAGAGGAGTAAAAAAGAAAGAGAGTGAAGGAGCGAGAGAGTACCAAGAAAGAAAGAGAGTGAACGCGTGAGAGTAAAAAAGAAAGAGAGTGAAAAAGCGAGAAGGGTCCAAAAAAGAAAGACGGTGAAAGTGTGAAAGGGACAAAAATAAAGAGAGTGAACGAGCGCACGAGAGAGACAAAAAAAGAAAGAGATTGAATGAGCGAGAGAGAGAGAAAAAAAGAATGATAGAATGAAAGAGCTACAGAGGACAAACAAAAGAAAAATTAAGTGAAATTTCCTGTGAGGATAAATGGAGAAAGAAAATGAAAGAGTGGGAGGGCAAAAGAAGAAAGACATGGAAGAGCGAAAGAATACAAAAGAGAAGAAATGAATGAGAGAGAGACAAAATAAAAAAATTGTAAAAGAGCGAAGAGAGAGGACAAACGAAGAAAGAAAGTGAAAGAGTTAGAGGTACACATAAAAAAGTAGTGAAAATGAGTGAGGACAAGAAGAAAAAGAATGAAAGAGCAAAAAAGAAGACCAAAAAAAGAGAAAAGAAAGAAAGAAAAAGAAAGACACTGAAAGAGCGAAAGACAGAGAAGAAAAAAAAAGAAGTGAAAAAACGAAGCAGGACAAAAGCGGAAAAAAAAAAAATGAAAAGAGCCAAAGAAGAAAAAAAGAAAAAGAAAAGAATGAAAGAAAGAAAGACACTGAAAGAGCGAAAAGAGTAAAGAAGAAAAAAGAAAGTGAAAAGCGAGCGCAGGATGCAAAAGGAGGAAAAAAGGAATGAAAGAGCAAAAGAAAACAAAAAAAAGAAAAAAAGAAAGAAAAGAAAGAAAGAAAGAAAGACACTGAAAGAGCGAAAGAGAAGAAAAAAAGAAAGTGAAAGAGCGAGCGAGGGCAAAAGAGAAAAAGAATGAAAGAGCAAAAGAGAAAAAAAAAAGAAAGAAAGAGAAAGAAAGAAAGAAAGAAAAAAAAAGACACTGAAAGAGCGAAAGAGAAGAAAAAAGAAAGTGAAAGAGCGAGACGCGAGGGCAAAAGGGAAAGGAGAAAAAGAATGAAAGAGCAAAAAAGAAGACCAAAAAAAGAGAAAGAAAGAAAGAAAAAAGAAAGAAAGACACTGAAAGAGCGAAAAGGAAGAAAAAAGAAAGTGAAAGAGCGACCGAGGACAAAGAAGAAAAAGAATGAAAGAGCAAAAAAGACCAAAAAGAAAGAAAGAAAGAAAGAAAGAAAGAAAGAACTGAAAGACGAAAGAGAAGAAAAAAAGAAAAGTGAAAAAAACGAGCGAGGACGAGGACAAAAGAAGAAAAGAATGAAAAAGAGCACAAGAAGACAAAAAAAAAGAAAAGAAAGAAGAAAAAGAAATAAAGAAAGAAAGACACTGAAAGAGCGAAAGAGAAGAAAAAAGAAAGTGAAAGAGCGACCGAGGACAAAAGAAGAAAAAGAATGAAAGAGCAAAAAGAAGACCAAAAAAAGAGGAAGAAGAATGAAAGACACTGAAAGAGCGAAGAGAAGAAAAAAGAAAGTGAAAAAAAAACGAGCGAGGACAAAAGAAGAAAAAGAATGAAAGAGCACAAGAAGACCAAAAGAAAGAAAGAAAGAAATAAAGAAAGAAGAAAGACACTGAAAGAGCGAAAGAGAAAGAAAAAAGAAAGTGAAAGAGCGACCAAGGACAAAAGAAGAAAAAGAATGAAAGAGCAAAAGAAGACCAAAAAAAGAGGAAGAAAAGAATGAAAGACACTGAAAGAGCGAAAGAGAAGAAAAAAGAAAGTGAAAAAACGAGCGAGGACAAAAGAAGAAAAAGAATGAAAGAGCACAAGAAGACCAAAAAGAAAGAAAGAAAGAAATAAAGAAAGAAAGAAAGACACTGAAAGAGCGAAAGAGAAGAAAAAAGAAAGTGAAAAGAGCGACCGAGGACAAAGAAGAAAAAAAGAATGAAAGAGCAAAAGAAGACCAAAAAAGAGGAAGAAAGAATGAAAGACACTGAAAGAGCGAAAGAGAAGAAAAAAGAAAGTGAAAAAACGAGCGAGGACAAAAGAAGAAAAAGAATGAAAGAGCACAAGAAGACCAAAAAGAAAGAAAAAAAAAATAAAGAAAGAAAGAAAGACACTGAAAGAGCGAAAGAGAAGAAAAAAGAAAGTGAAAGAGCGACCGAGGACAAAAGAAGAAAAAGAATGAAAGAGCAAAAGAAGACCAAAAAAAGAGGAAGAAAGAAAGAAAGACACTGAAAGAGCGAAAGAGAAGGAAAAAGAGAGAGAGAGCGAGCGAGGACAAAAGGAGAAAGGGAGTGAATGAATGAGAGGCTAAAAAAAAAGAAATAACATGAATGAAAGATTGAGGAATGACAAAAGGCGCAAGAAAACTTAAAGAACGAGATACAATACAAGAAGAATGAAAGAGGTGAAAGAATATAAGAGGACAAAAGAAGGAAAAGAGTGAAAGAGAGAGATGCATAATAGATAAAGGATGAAGGCGAGTAAGCGAGAGAGAGAGAGAGAGAGAGAGAGAGAGAGAGAGAGAGAGAGAGAGAGAGAAAGAGAAGAGGGAGAGAGCAAAAGAAGAAGGAAAGTTAAAGAGTGAGAGATGACTAAAAAAGAAAGAAAGAAAGTGCTGTTGTTGTTTCGGTATTCACCCTAAGTTGCTTGAGTCGACTCCGTTAAACGAATTCATCGTATCCCCAATGTATCTCATGGAGACCCTCTGGTTCTGAACATATCGTGACATTACTCCCAGGTCAACTGAGCCGGTGTGTTAGTGTATGTTAGGGTTTCATCCATGGGTAAAAAAAAGATATGTTTAAAAATGATCAGTATACTCTATTATTATGGAGATAAATAAATGTCTGGTATTATATATTTATATATAGTTTGTTTTATTTTGATATATATTTAAGTTATCAGAACAAAGTTTCCATTTCAAATTGTTGTTTTTTGTCCATTAATGAATTTGATGATTTCACTTACAAACTCTCTGACATTATATATACTAGCAAATATATGCACCCTCCGGGTGCAAGTATTTAAGTTTTAATGTAATGAAATATCGTATTAAATTAGAAAGTCTAATAAGAAGGCAGATAAAAAGATATGTAACAGAGTGGGGGTATATTAGGAAAATAGAAATGAAACTTACTCTTCCATCACTCCCGTCTTTCATTGCTGAATTTTACTTATTTAACTATTTAGTTAAATCAGGAAATAAAGAATAAAATTACAGTTATTTTTTCTTATTATTGGATTTCATTTAAGATTCATTGAAGAGATTTTTGCTTATATTCATTAAAATAAAACCAAACAATTAGAAATCAATAATACTAAGCACATATTTAATAAAATCACATTTTTAATATCAATATGCAAATTAGCCTTCCCATTCACACTGTAAACCGCTATTTTTTGTATATATAAATACAATTGCATGTTATTTGTATGTAGATATGGACAACACTAATAAAAAGGTGAAGCAATTTTATTAATAATTGAGGTTTAAATATAAATAAAATCATGGAGAATATGATGTAAATAATAAAGGGAATTGTGACTTGTATAGTAATATAGTTTCGGTTACAGACAGACAAACCCACAATCTCCATTATAATAAGATATATATATATATAATATATATATATATATATATATATATATATATATATATATATGGAGGTTAGAGTCGTTGGAAATGGACTCGTCGATTCGAGTTCAATTCCTAGACGAAGCTGTTGGTATTTTACATAGCGCAATACCCTTGGGGAAAGGTATGAATCCATATATTCTCCCTCGAGCTATGGGTTAAATAGTAGGGCAGACTGGTCCCTTCAGCCTATGTTAGGTAACTAGTCTAGGAGAGGGATAACTCTGAATACAGAATTCCCAAGAGTTATGGGTTAAATAGTAGGGCAGACTGGGCCCTTCAGCCTTGGGTAGATAGCCAGTCTAGGATAGGGAAAACTCTGAATTCAAAATTCCTGAGGTCAGTCGTTGATTGGGTTTGTGGCATTCGTGCACGAATTCTTTCCTATCGACTGTGCCAAAAAAATGCAGATGGTCCAACACAAGCCTTCACCACTATAAACAAATCACTGTGAGGGTTGTTCATTGTATTAACCCTCATGCGTCGAAAATCGACGAGAGTATCCATAATATATATATATATATATATATATATATATATATAGAGAGAGAGAGAGAGAGAGAGAGGGGGGGAGAGAGAGCGAGAGATAGATAGATAGATATAATTTCGAAAGAAAAATAACGGCTAAACAACGCCAAGTCCTTTCACACCAATTCTTTTTCTCACATTTTTTTATTTCACTTTTCCACACACAGTCATCATACCTTGAGAAAGGGTGAATGTCACCCGAAATATGGGAATAAATCGAACCAGGAATAGCTGGATATTAAAACTCTGTTTTTTTGTTCTGTCTTTTGTTTTAGTTCACTTATTTTCATATTTCATGATATCAAAAAACAAGATACACAAGAACAAGGTTTATACGCAATCAATATATATATATATTTGGGAGAATATGTGCTTTTAATTTTAGTCAAACCTAATTTTCTTGAAAGTTAATTCATTTATGGTCAATTAGGCGGGATTTAACTACTTAAATGTAAGGCTAAACAAATCGAGAAAAATAAATCTCTGAATATATATTTCGACCTATTAGGTCTCTTCAGCAGACCTAATAGATCGAAATTTATATTCAGAGATTATATATAATCTATATTTTTCTCGATTTGTTTAGCCTTACATTTAAGTAGTTAAATCCCGCCTAATTAACCATAAATGAATTAACTTTCAAAAAAATTAGGTCTGACTAAAATTAAAAGCACATATTCTCCCAAATATACTGTCGGCTGAAAATAGCTAAAAGTTGTTTATATATATATATATATATATATATATATATAAGAGTCAGATCTTAGCCCTGAATAGCATTAAGCGAAATTAAGAGAATTGTGAGATGTTATAATAAATACAATTTCACAATTTTTTTTTCTTCTGAAAAAGATATCTTTTTTTCGGTCACGTCTCATCAGAGAAGCATACCGTGACACTAATGTTTGTACGAGGAATAATGTGTAAAATTAGCAGATGTGGAAGTAATATATATATATATATTATAATATATATATATATATATATTACGTAGCAGAGTTGTGAGAACAGGCAGAGTTATTATCAGCAATATTATTAGTGTCACGGTATGCTTCTCTGATGAGACGTGATCAAAAAAAAGATATGTTTTTCAGAAGAAAAAAAAAATTGTGAAATTGTATTTATTATAACATCTCACAATGCACACGCTTTTCAAAACCATTTTCAAATTTTGCTCGTACCACATTCATATATATATATATATATATATATATATATATAGATAGATAGATAGATAGATATACATATCGGTAGATAGATAGATAAGTAATAATAGGAACTGCTTTAAGAATAATTCCATTGGCCAGTGTGGCGCCATCTATCGATCATTATATGTTATCCTTACCAATGAATTATAATGAATAATAACAACTCACCTTATCGATTTGACATTGGAAAAATGTTTTCCTTTAGACGCCTCGATATTATTGTACGTTTATTTTAGTCGAGGATTTTAAAACAAAAAAAATATTTTTGTAGACAACGAAATTAACAAATTTATTGGTGCTCGATAAAAGTCCTGTGCAATATTGTCAGGTAACAGCTCTTGAATAATGTTAAAACTATGTTAGATCACAATAAAAACTTACAGGTGATTAGTGTATTTTATTATTGTATTCTTATTAATTCCTTTATTTTTTATTTATATTTTATTTTATTCGTACATTTATTCTATTCATACATTATTTTATTCATACATTTATTCTATTTTATCGATTTATATTCTAATTTGTTGATTGCGTATAAACTTTATTCTTGTGAACGTTTATATATATATATATATATATATATATATATATATATATATATGAGGAAAAATGAGTAAAGAAAAGAAATATAAATGGATAAAATGAATTTAATCGATATCACATTAATCGATATCACTTACACATGCGTTTCGGTCAGTTTATGTGTGTGAAAATATTTCGCACACAGAAGAATCGACCTTCATCAGAGTGAACATTTATTATTTTTCACACACATAAACTGACCGAAACACATGTGTAAGTGATATCGATTAATGTGATATCGATTAAATTCATTTTATCCATTTACATTTCTTTTCTTTACTCATTTTCCTCATATTGTCGGATTCAATTCCTTTTCCATTTTCACATATATATATATAAAATGGACTCTCCCGTCGATTATCGACGTATGAGGGTTCATACACACAATGAACTCCCACACAGTGATTTGTTTATAGTGGTGGAGGCTTGTGTTGGACCATCCACACTTTTTGGCACAGTCGATAGGAAAGGATTGGTGCATCAAGGGTTGCCACAAACCCAGTTAACGACCGACCTCAGGAATTTTGAATTCAGAGTTATCCCTCTTCTAGACTGGTTACCTACCCAAGGCTGAAGGGCCCAGTCTGCCCTACTATTTAACCCATAGCTGGAGGGAGAATATATGGATTCATACCTTTCCCAAGGGTATTAGCGCTATGTGAAATGCCAACAGCTTCGTCTAGGAATTGAACTCGAATTGAAAAAAATACCAACTTTCAAGCTACATTTACCAAGATAGAAATAACGAATGAATGGAAGGTTATTTTTCTTTCAGAATATAAGGTGTGCCAAAAAGTACAAAAAATATCAATACTTTTTTATACACCTCATGTATATGTACATGTACATGTATATGTATATGTATATGTATATTATCATTATTATTGTTATTATTATTATTATTATTATTATTATTATTATTATTGATCAGCAACTGGGAATATGTTTTCCTTTAGACGCCTGTATGTTATTGTACGTTTATTTCAGTCAAGGATTGTAAAACAAAAACAATATTTTTGTAGACAACGAAATTAACAAATTTATTGGTGCTCGATAAAAGTCCTGTGCAATAATGCCAAGAGAATAATGTTAAAATTATGTTCGATCACAAAAAAAACTTACAGGTGATTAGTGTATTTTATTATTGTATTTTTATTAAGTCCTTTATTTCATATCTAGATTCATTTATTTTATTTTACGGATTGATTTTTAAATTTCATATGTAGGCGAGAAACTGACTGTCACCAAAATCCGTTTTCTCTGTGTCTACGCTATCCTAATGTTAGTACATACTTACATACATGCACACACACCACACACACACACACACACACATACACACACACACACAAACACACACACATATATATATATATGAGGAAAAATGAGTAAAGAAAAGAAAAGTAAATGGATAAAATGAATTTAATCGATCACTTACACGGTCAGTTTATGTGTGTGAAAATATTTCGCACACATACAAGAATCGACCTTCATCAGAGTGAATATTTATTTTTATGACCGAAACACATGTGTAAGTGATCGATTAAATTCATTTTATCCATTTACTTTTCTTTTCTTTACTCATTTTTCCTCATATTGTCGGATTCAATTCCTTTTTCCATTGTTACACACACACACACACACACATATATATATATATATATATATATATATATATATATATATATATATATATAGATAGATAGATAGATAGATAGATCAATGCTGGAAGAAGATATCAGAAGATCTGAAACACGTGTCGCAAATGTAAGATAAAAAAATTTTTTAAATGTTCTAAAATATAATCCATTTTACCGAACTTCTATATATATATATATATATATATATATATATATATATATATATATATATATATATATATATATATATATATATATATATATATATATATATATATATATAAGTATAGATAAAAGGATTAGAAAACAACACAATATGCTGTTAAAGTGAAAAGATTTTATATCATATTCATAGCTAATATTGAACAATATTTAGATTTATAAAAATTATCCTCAGAGCTTGTTTATTACTCCAGCCTTATCAATAGCGGAGACGAAAAATAATATATATATATAAAGGGTTTTGTAATTTCCTTGGTTGGTTTTTGAAGGCTATCACAATGCAAGTGTAAATAAAAAAAGAAGGTAACTGTGGTGTTGTTTGTTAAGAATAAATCAGAGGTTAACAAACAACACCACAGTGACCTTCTTTTTTTCTTTACACTTGCATTGTGATAGCCTTCAAAACCAACCAACAATCCAATACATATATATATATATATATATATATATATATATATATATATATAGAGAGAGAGAGAGAGAGAGAGAGAGAGAGTTTATTTGTCTCATACCCCACCTGTATGGACTGGGCACAAGGCCTCGTTTTAATGTGGGCCCACCCACTAGCCGAAGCTAATGGGTGGGAGAAAACAAAAATTGCGTCGATCCCGTCGGCATTCCCCCTCAAGGTGGCGCCTCAGGCGCTGGGCAATAAACCCAGCCCTGTCCCTTTAAGTCAAGGGGGCAGGTATTGCCTGGGGGGATAGCCGCCTGGGACCGACGCTATTAATTAACACAACTGACCGGTCAGTGGCCGAAGCTCACCGGACCCCCGTCCCGAAGGATGGTTTGAGATTGAGAGAGAGAGAGAGAGAGAGAGAGAGAGAGAGAGAGAGAGAGAGAGAAATACAAGGTGTGTCAAGAAAGTATCGAGATTTTTGTACTTTTTGACACACCTAGTATTCTGAAAAAAAACAACGTTCCGGTCATTAATTTTCTCAGAATAAAAGGTGTGTCAAAAAGTACAAGCTGTAAATTAATATATATATATTTTGTATATATCTAATTGTATCTAACGATCTACCGGTTGTTACTTTTGAAAAAACACCGGTAGAAAGGGTCCTTAAGTTTCTCCTTCTTTCGCTCTCTTTACTCTTTAATTCGTATAAAATTGGTGATCAATAAAGTAAGATACTTTTAAATTATATGCAAATTTAGCTGTACCATATATATATATATATATATATATATATATATATATATATATATATATATATATATATATATATATATATATAACAGCTCCTGGTTATTTTTAAAGTATTTCTGCCCACAAGAAAAACTTGAAGGAGATTAGTGTCCGGTTTAGCTCAGTCGGTAGAGCTCTTGCCTTGGTAATCGCAATGTTCCTGCAAGATTCGATACTGGCCCTATTGATGGCCGGCGTAGATCATCATGATACAAGTTATTCTTTTCCATGATTCAGGTGGGTTCCAGTCATCCATTCTATCAGCGATCCTGTATATGAATGAAGAAAGTCCAAGCTTTTAAATGATGTCTCTAACCTTCGTAGAAAAATAACCAAATACAAATATGTCAAATTTATCTCGAACACCTGCGTATATATACATTGCCTTAATTTCTATATAGGAAGTACAATCAAACCCCTCCACATTAGAATCAAAGAACATATTCACACACGTGCATCCTCATTCCATAAACATTTAATCAAATGCAAAAATAAGGACAATAATTGTTCCGTTAAAATAGAGACAATAATACGCAACATTGGTAATCTCAGAATTAGAGAAAGTTTATTAATAGCTAAATTAGGTCCTCGTATAAACAATAGGTTAGAATTAAACACCGAATATATAACTAATTAAAATACACATTCCATATATACATATATATATGCCTAAAACAAAAAATAAAAAAGTAAAAAATAAATACATAAATAAATAAATAGATAAAAAGAATGAAATTGAAATTGATTGAAAAACGGCCATCACGACTTTTCTGTGTGGCGTTATAAAAAAAACCCATGAGACGCGTGTTTATAACGTCAAAAAAACAAAAAACCACACAAGACCTCGTCCATTTCAGAAAACAGTCTCTGTTGATGAAGTTTCTTTGAAATCGATAAGACTGAACATTATTTTATTTTTATACGCATTGTAATTGCTTTCTTAAAATAAATAAATAATAATAATAATAATAATTATATATATATATATATATATATATATATATATATATATATATATATATATATAAAATGGACTCTCCCGTCGATTTACGACATATGAGGGTTCATACACACAATGAAATCCCACACAGGGATTTGTTTATAGTGGTGAAGGCTTGTGTTGGACAATCCACACTTTTTGGCACAGTCGATAGGAAAGAGTTGTTGACCTGAGACAGAAAAGATGTTTTCTTTTAAGCGCTCAGATATTCTTGTACGTTTATTTTAGTCGAGGATTTTAAAACAAAAGATATTTTTGTAGACAATTAAATTAACGAATTTATTGGTACTCGATAAAAGTTAGTTCAACATTGTCATGATACAACTTTTGAAGGATCTTAAAAGTAAGTTTGCCCTCAAAAAACACTTACACGGGATTAGTGTTCTAGGCGCTACACAAAAACTGGCTGCGATGGTGAGGCTTCTGTTCTGGAATTCCGGGGTCCCAATGAGTCACTCCTTAATTGGCATCAGATTAAAAATTTCAAAAGATCACCGTATCCTATTATTTTATAGTTATTTCTTCGATACGGGCCCTCGAAATACTCAGCGTATGAGTAGCACGGGGATCTGTGCGGTAAAGTGAGGAGCTGATGGTAGGTTTGGCGCTCCACCTCAGACGCAGAAAACAATCTCCTTGGTCTAGCGCTAGTGAAAAGGGGATAGACTCCCTTGATATTTGGCTGATGCCAACTTTAAACCGTCCCGACGAATTTACTTTTTTTTACTCTCAGTTAGTTGTGCATTCGTCTAAAATCGCAATTTTCCGGGTTCGATATCTGTTCTCATCACCTCAGCACATGAGTAGCACGACTTGAGCAATTTGATCTATGCGCTAAAGCGGGGAGCTGACGGTTGGCGTGACACTACCTCAGCAAACAATCTCCCTGTATAGCGCTAGCGAAAAGGGGATAGACTCCCTCGTGGTCCGACTTTATGCATTCATTTATTTCTATTTATTTTATAATAATAAATGGACACAGCAAAACAAGTCCAAATCCTGGATGAGACTGTTTGAATTTCATATAGCACTAATACCCTTGGAAAAGGTATGAATCCAATTATTCTCCCTTCAGCTATTGATAAATAGTAGGACAGACTGGAGTCTTTAATCTTGGCTAGGTAACCCGTATAGAAAAAAGAAAACTCTGAATTCAAACCTGTTAAACTCCACTTAAATTGACCTTGTGTCACATCCTGCTTTTACAGAAGGGTTGATATAGATACAGAGATGCTGATAGGTCACATAAAAATCTAAAAGGACGCAGTAAAATCATATCCATGTGTCCCAGTGTTTTTCTTTTTCTTCCCTCACCATTTCAAGCTAACTGTAAATGCATTTCAATAGTTTCTTAGAAATGAATTACACAGATTAGGTTACAAGGTAGGAGTTAGATGGCTTTAGTTGGGACCCATAGATTTTCCCAAGGACTCATTCAAAGCAAATATGTGCATCCCAGGACGCATTAAATCAAAAAGCTATCAACATCACTCATATATATATATATATATATATATATATATATATATATATATATGTAAAAATGGAAATTGAATTTTATAAAATAAATAATAATTATAATAAATATTTTATACGAGATGGAGGAGTTTAGCTCCGTCGGTAGACCACCCGACTCGGAATCATTACCGGTCCTCACCAACTCAGCGGTTCGGTAAAGTTTGGTGCTGACGGTCGGTGTGGCGCTCTACCTCAGCAAAGAATAATGTTTAGCACTAGCGAACAGGGGGTAGACTCCCTCGTTGTCCGACTGATACCGACAATAGACCACTCCGCCAACTTTAGTTTTTATCTATTATTTATTCCTTTTATTTATTTTTCTATTTTGATTTTAATTATTATTTTTTCTTTTCAACTATTTTAATTTTATTTATTATTTTAATTTTTGAAAATGTATTTCTTTATTATATTTCCCGTAGGGGATAAACTGACTGTTACCAAGTGCTTTTGACTCTGTGTCTAAGCTATCCTAACACACACACACACACACACACACACACACACATATATATATATATATATTATATATTATATATATATATATATATATATATATATATATGAAATAGTCAAACAATGTGTTTGAAATGGCGAAGGCTGACAACCTGACAGATAGCGTTCGAATCACGCACAAAGCATTGCCCTGTCTATAACTCTGCTGATGAGGCCTAATAGGCTGAAATGTACATACAGAGATCGACTTTTTCTCGATTTGTTTACGCTTTACATTTAAAACGATATGCACGCCTAATTCATTTAATTATAATTAATTAATTAACAAAATTAGGTAAGACTTTAATTAAGCACATAACCCCCCCCACACCATATATATATATATATATATATATATATATATATATATATATGCTGTTTCAGAAAAATCTCTACATTAATACGTCTGTACATACCTATGTATTTCACGCCCTGTCATCACTTCAGATGAATAATAGACCATTATCTCAGATAAATAAGTGATCATATCGTTGTAATTGTGAGAAAGAAAGTAAATAAAATTAATGCGCTAAATGTCAAGGGAAAAAGAAAGAAAGGAAGAAAGAAAGGAAGAAAGAAAGAAAGGTGAGAGATAGGAAGCGATAGTGCGTATTGTCTGTTTCAATGAAATAGAAAAAAAGCAAAATGAAGGAAAAAGAAAATTAGAAATAAAGGGGAAGGAGAATAAAAAAAAGAGAAAAATAAAGAATTTCGCTTTTAGATTATTATACTTTTTACATAGTAAACTATTTTGCAATAGCTCTTAAGTAAATATATCAAACGCCGTAATATTAACATTATTACATCGTGCTATTTCCATGATTCACACTAGTTGATATTATTTTATAATCAAATAAATTGAGACCAAATTTTAACACCATGTGTAGAAAACAAGTCAATATTCTATATTCAATTTTTTTCTTTTTCCAGATATAGGAATATCATTTACTAGAAAAGAAAATATGTTGAAATATTAAACATAGAATATCGACTTGTTTCGACACACGCTGTTAAAATCTGAGATCATTTGAGATGAACAGGGTGGGCGTTTCAGAAAGATATTTCATTTAGTAATCAAATGACTTTATCAATTCCCGTTTAAATTTAAAATATATGCGTGTGTGAGAGAGAGAGAGACAGACAGACAGACACAGAGAGAAAGAGAGAGACAGAGACACAGAGAGAGAGAGAGAGAGAGAGAGAGAGAGAGAGAGAGAGTAGAAGCCCGTTACTAGAAGTTTCATGTGGCGTGCATAACTTTAAGTATATATATGTGTGTGTGGGTGTGGGGGTGGGGTTGAGAGAGAGAGACAGAGAGAGAGAGATAGAAACTACTTTAAATTCTATGCTTGATGATTAAAAAAACATTTCAGTTTTAATTTTGACGACGATTTGCAATTTCAACTGTGATTTCAATGTTTTTTTAAGCAAATTATACTGTATGGGGTACATACCTATGTGTGTCACGCCCTGTCATCACTCCAGATGAATAATAGACCACCCCATTTTGATTCATAATATGGCTTTAGTTCTTCATAGATAAAAACTCAGCAATTTATTAAGAAACTTTAGTTGGTGTTTTGGGTGACTCACGTATGAATGGACTTGCCCAAAGGTTATATTTAGCAGAGCAAAGCTACTCAAGATAGAAGTTGCAAATACATGTCTTCGTGTACGCTGTAACAAGGAAACCCTCCTCATTTTGTACATTGATATATGTGGAATACATCTGTTCTCTACTTTTATCTCCGTGTTGAGTATTTATTTATTGACCATTAAACAGGTCATAACAGTTGGGACACATACAATTTCCCGGGGACTCATTAAGATTAAATCCGTGCATCCTAGAACTCTCCAAGTCCAAAAGCTATCAGCATCAATGCCACTATAGGGCACTTAGTGAGGATTTAACTCACTATTCAGTAATTGGTATACTCGACAAGTTTGATAATGTCACCATGATTCCCAAATTGTATGAATGAGTGTAATCCCAAAAGAAAGGTCTCAACAGCACTGAGGAAGCAGAGAAATTGTTTGTAAGATATCCCAGGGACTCATTCAAATCAAATCAAATCCGTGCATCCCAGGACGAACTAAATCAAAAAACTCTCAGCATCATTGTATCAGTCTCATATTCTAGAATAGATTCTGGTTTGTGCATATACAATTTGGTTTAATTTTAATCTCTTGTCTAATTC
The DNA here is from genome assembly GCA_023376005.1 of Doryteuthis pealeii. Lineage (NCBI taxonomy): Eukaryota > Metazoa > Mollusca > Cephalopoda > Myopsida > Loliginidae > Doryteuthis > Doryteuthis pealeii. The sequence continues at coordinate 2,424,042 of CM042177.1, forward strand.
CTAGTGTGTCACCTTTTTTATTTTATTTTAATTTTAATATTTTCCAGATAAGAGTCCACCCTGTCGGCTGTGGCGTTAGAATGTACCAACTGCACCTCTGCAGAGTGCTAAGACTCCCCCAATGGGGTCACCTGTTGGCCGAGGGTAGCGACCCGTGATGCTTAAGGATAGAACCCAGGTGGATGAGCAGTTTATGACTTGCAATATTCCATTTTAGGCTTTTATTGGGCTAGACGGGCGGTCGGAGAGCCCCCCCCCAATCAATCACCTGGTCACATCAAGCCCTAGCATATATATGATTGCTCCAACCCTATTGCCTTTATGGCAATCCCCAATCCTTCTTAGCATATGGGTACTAGAAGGCGGTGGCTGATGGTCTACATGTCCTGGGAATGACGTTAAACTCTATCTGATGGTGAGGTTCCAGTTTTGGAGGTTTGGGGAATGTGGAGCACCCATTCATCACCATTGCTCCCTGGTTCACTCTGACCCGGAGTGGTAGTACCTGTTAGGGTCCCATCTATGGGTTGAATAGAAAAACATGAGTTTATAAACAAAATTGTATTATGCATTAAGAATGAATTTATTTCACAACTTTGTCGGTATTAAATGACCCACCGAGGTTGACATGCCATAAAACAAAACTAACCAAGACCAACCAGAAAAGAGTAAAAAGGACAGTTACTTTTTAACTGAGATGAAATTGACATTTGATGAAAACAAAAAACGAAATTTTTTTTCAACCGCCATATGCTTGAAGCCTTACTTAGGAGTCTGGGGGGGGGGGACCAACGTTTGTCTTAAGAAAACTTTTACTTTTCAGCGCTTTCAAAAATGTTTAATAAAAACTTTTGAAATGAACATTAGTTTTACTAGCAAATTTATGCACCCTACGGGTGCAAGTTTTTAAGTTTTAATATAATAAAATATCATGTTAAATGAGAAAGGCTAATAACACTAAAAGAATGCAGATAAAAAGATTTGGAACAGAGGGGGTATTATCGTAAAATAGAACAGCTTTGAAACTAACTCTTCCATCACTTTCCATTACTCCCGTCTTTCATTAGTAAACTTTCCGAATTAAACGCTTTACTTAAAATAGGAAGTAAAGGATAATATTACAGTTATTTCTTCTTCTTCTTAATGAATTTCTTTTAAGATTTATCCCCGAGATTTTTGCTCATATTCAATAAGATAAAACCAAACAATTAGAAATCAATAATACTTAGCATATATTTATTAAAATCAATTTTTTAAGATCAATATGCAAATTAGCCTTCCCATTCACACTGTAAACCAGTATTTTGTTGTATATATAAATACAATTGCGTATTATTAGTATGTAGATATGGTCAATAGTCTTAATAATGTAAAACAATTTTATTATTCATTGAGGTTTAAATAAAAATAAAATCATGGAGAATATGATGTAAATAACTAAGGGAACTGTGAAATGAGTAGTAATATAGTTTCGGTTACAGACAGACAAACACACAATCTCCATTATAATAAGATGTAATTCTTAAATATTAGTATTACGTTACTGCGTATTGTTTTTTGTTTGGTTCTGTTTTTGTTTTTTTGCGGGGTGGGGGGCGGGTTTAATTGATCATTTTCAGTCAAAATTTTGCATGCGTGCTATTCTATCCAAGTACAAAACATTCTTTGATTTTTAGTCACTATTTTACACGATATATATATATATATATATATATATATATATATATATATATATATATATATATATATATATATATAATATTGCTTACTACACTATCGGAGTCCAGCATGTTAGCCACTACGCCATGGAAATTCCCCCAAGAAATCTTAGAAATTTCCTGACTATACGTATTCCATAGAATGTATAGTATCATGCGATAGAAGATACTAGCGAGTAGTAAATTCTGCGGAGTGACTTATTGTAAGTATCATCTGAATAGCAAGGAGTCTATCTCCTTTTGCTTGCACTAGACCAGGTTTTTCTGTGATGGAGCGCCACACTTACCATCAGTTCCCAAATGCTTTATGCCATAGATCAGATTACCCGAGCTGTGGTATTTCTATGTTTAGTTGGCGAGGACTGGTATCAAACCTTGTGATTCCTAGGCAGATCTTCTACTGAATGAGCTAAACCAACCAAAGTTCTCATAAAAAATGATGCCGGGATCTGTACTTCTGCCTAGGATCAGAGTGTACTATCTGTAGGCAACCAGTCTAGGAGAAGGAAAACTCTAAATTCAAACCTAACTCTGCTTAAGAAATTGACCTTTTGTGGCATCCTACATATATATATATATATATATATATATATATATATATATATATTATAAAATATGAAAATTCGAAGGCAATACAATGCGTATAAAAATAAAGACAATGCGTATAAAAAATAAAGACAAAAAGATGTATTTTTTATACGCATTGTATTGCCTTCGAATTTTCATATTTTATAACATACTTAACAATGCTTCAAGCAAATTACCAATTACTTATATATATATATATATATATATATATATATATATATATATATATATATATATATATATATATTTCTCGAAAAAATTTTCGATTTTAGCTCACTTCTTCAAATAAATTTTATCTGAGCATTTTACTGGAAATTTCTTCTAAATAATGGTATTTGTAACGATAAAATTAAAATTATGTCAATTCAATTGTGGAGATGTTTTTGTAATAAAATTTTGACTTGTACCCACACATGCTGATAAAATTCGAGATCATCTGAACGAGAAGTGGTCGAGTTATTAGATTACAAAAATGAAATCAATTTTTCTGAAACACCCACTGTATATAATTAATTATACCGGAAAACGCTTATTATTATTATTATTATTATTATTATTATTATTATTATTATTGATCAGATACAGGGGAGATGTTTTCCTTTAGACGCCTGTATGTTATTGTACGTTTATTTCAGTCAAGGATTGTAAAACAAAAACAATATTTTTGTAGACAACGAAATTAACAAATTTATTGGTGCTCGATAAAAGTCGTGTGCAATAATGCCAAGAGAATAATGTTAAAATTATGTTCGCTCACAAGAAAAACTTACAGGTGATTAGTGTATCTTATAATTCTATTATATATTGGGTATATCTATCTATCTATCTCTTTCTCTCTCTCTCTCTCTCTCTCTCTCTATATATATATATATATATATATATATATATATATGTGTGTGTGTGTGTGTGTGTGTGTGTGTGTGTGTGTGTATATATATATTCTTTGGTGGGGTACCAAGTAATTTGGTTTTAGGATGATTCTAAACTGGTTCTTTCTTCCAACGGTACGGTGTTGAAAAGTTTAGGTCCGAATTGAGAGCTCAATGTCTACTCATTATAAATAGAGCAAAGTAATTGGTAATCTATCTATCTATCTATCTATCTATCTATCCCTCTGATATCTATCTATCAATCTATATATATATATATATTATATATATATATATATATTACCAAATTACTTGGTTATATATATATATTATATATATATATATATATATATATATATATATATATATATTCTTTCGTGGGGTACCAAGTAATTTGGTTCTTTCTTCCAACGGTACGGTGTTGAAAAGTTTAGGTACGATTTGAGAGCTCAATGTTTACTTATTATAAACAGAGCAAAGTAATTGGTAAAGACAAAGTTATGGTCCATTTCCACCCAAGTGTATCTTAACACCCTCTGTGTTTCGTCAGATCATGTTCTTTATTGAAAATGGAGTAAAACTTGCAAATCATAAGCAAAATCCCATGACCCAGATAAACAGGATCCACACATTTTGTAATAAAACTGTTAATTTTAAGTAGGTGGGTTTAGGTTTAGGAATAGGGTTTAGGGTTAGAATTAGGGTTAGGGTTAGGGTTGGGGTTGGGGTTTAGGGTTAGTTTAATGCGAAAATAAATAAATAATTTGAGTTTTGTTTTTTCCGGGTCACCCTGTAATATCATGGGATTTTGAGTATAATTTTCAAGTTTTACCGAAAATGGTATACAAATAAATTCAGCTTGTTTTTATAAATTCTGTCCTGATCCCAGTGGTGGTATCGGGTTTCAATTCATCTTGTCTTTTCCAGGGTGTCAGTGCTTTGATCTTATCCTGGGTGCTGTCGCCTGGATTGTCCATTTTCAGTTCAAATTTCCCCCATTGTTTATTTCTCTTCTCATGTTTCTTATCAAATGTCCTCATCTATTCTTCCTTATGGAGTGGGGTCATTTTGAGTACATTCAAGTACGTTGACCTATGATACTAGCTGGATGGATTCCTCTCTTCTGCTAAGGTAGTCGAGTTCTCTAAGCCCTATATACCCAGAATTAGATTAGATTTAATTAATTCCTTTCCTTTGGCCTACTTAACTATATGTAAATGTAGTCATATACCCACCCACCTACATACAAACACATACGAGCGTACGTCCATGATTTCACGTATACACATATTCCCCATTCACACATACATATATGAAAGTAAATAAATAGTTTGTTTGAGATGGCGATAGCTGACAATTTTTGGGAGAATATGTGCTTAATTGAAGTCATACCTAAATTGAAAATTAATTAGATGTTAGTTAAAGAACTAGGTGAGCATATATGTTCAAATTTAAAGCGTAAACATTACGGCATGCAGAGATTGACTTCTTCTCAATTTGTTTACACTTTACATTTGAACAGATACGCTCGCCTAATTTATTAATCATCAACTAATTAATTTTCAAAAATCAGGTATGACTTCGATTAAGCACATATTCTCCCAATAATTGTCGGCTATCGCCATCTCAAACAGATAGTTTGTTTACTTTCATATATATATATATATATATATATATATATATATATGGGAATAAAAGGCCTTAAATACCATGGGTATCGTGGGTATGGACCATTTCCACTCGCGAGTTTACAATAAGTAAACATTGAGCTCTCACACGGAACCTGAACTCTAAAACAAACTACTGGTAGAGAATTTGGTACCGCACCAAAGTATATATATATATATATATATATATATATATATATATATATATATAGGCCGGGCACTCTAACCTTGGTAAGTAGAGTAGGTCGATTTTCAAATTTTTAAATATCAAAAAGATTAACCCGAGAAAAGTTGGGTATTAGTATGATAAGTACTGACACCAAAAAAGTAGATTTCTAGCTTGCGCCAATTTTTGAGCATTTAGTTTTAGATATCGTCTATTATAAAGCCTCCCCCAATCCTTGTTTATTATACATTTAGATATAATATTGCCCCTAAATCTTATTTCAATTCAGAAATCATTATCAATTTATTCTATAAAATTCATAATACATATCAAAAGTAGCATTTAAATCGAAATTATAACCATTTTAATAGACACTTCAAACGACAAATCGAAGAGGTTGCACATGGAAAGACTTGGACATGGTTAAGAAAACGAAACCTCAAAAGAGAAACAGAATCATTAATAATTGCTGCACAAAATAATGCCATAAGGACAAACTATATAAAAGCGAAAATTGATAAGACCCAACAAATAGGGTATATATATATATATATATATATATATATATATATATATATATATATATATATATATATATGTGTGTGTGTGTGTGTGTGTGTGTGTGTGTGTGTGTGTGTGCTGTTTCAGAAAAAAATTATTTTATTTTGTAATCTAATAATTTGACCAATTTTCATTCAAATGATCTAAAATATTAACAGCGTATGTGTAAATGGGACGATATTATATGTTGAATGTTTTATGCATGGATATACTATTTATTAGAAAGGAGAAGGAGTTTAAACATTGAAAACAGAATTATAAATTGTTTATATACATGCTGTTAAATTCCGATATAATTTGAGATGAACAGAATGTTTGAGAAAGATGGAATTCATTTTTTTTAATATAATAACTTGACCAATTTCTGTTCGAATGATATCAAATTTAAACAACAATTTGAAATAACTCAATATTTGATGTTTTCAGAAAATGGCATTTCTATGGCTTAAACAAACATGAAATATTAAACGTAGAATGTTGACCTGCTTCCACACATGCTGTTAAAATTTGAGATCATTTGAATGAGTATTTGTCAAGTTATTAGATAACAAAATGAATAAGTTTTGTGAAGCAACCAGTGTATATAATTTATTGAACCGGTAAACGCTTATTATTATTATTATTATTATTATTATTATTATTATTATTATTATTATTATTATTTTACTCCTTTTGAGTTTTCACATCAGTGTTAGCTGATGGTCTTTCACTGGAGTCTGAGTGACAGCAAGTCTCCTCAGGTCTCCAGGACTCTTCTGAGTATTCTAGCAGATTGCAGCAGTGCAGTGTTCTGAATGGTTTCAATCCTTCCTCTGATATTCAAACTTTCCAAGCCCTTTTCTAATCCTTTTGGGACTGTTCCAAGTGCACCAACGACAATTGGTATCACTTTCACTTTCATATTCCATAACTTTTTCAGTTCTCTGGCAGTGTCCAGGTATTATTATTCACTCCTTTTGAGTTTTTCACATCAGTGTTAGCTGATGGTCTTTCACTGGAGTCTGATTGACAGCAAGTCTCCTCAGGTCTCCAGGACTCTTCTGAGTATTCTGGCAGATTGCAACAGTGAATGGTTTCAATCCTTCCTTTGATATCCAAACTTTCCAAACCCTTTTGTAATCCTTTTGGGACTGTTCCAAGTGCACCAACCACAATTGGTATCACTTTCACTTTCATGTTCTATAACTTTTTCAGTTCTCTGGCAAGGTCCAGATATTATTATTATTATTATTATTATTATTATTATTATTCCCACCCTTTGGGTTTTTCATATCAGCGTCAGCTGATGGTATTTCACTGAAGTCTGAGTTACAACAAGTCTCCTCACGTTTCCAGGACTCTTCTGAGTATTCTGGTAGATTGCAGTAGTGCAGTGTTCTGTTAGATAGATAGATAGATAGATAGATAGAAAAACTGTGATAGATACATATATTTACTAGATAGATAAATTGATAGATAGAAAAACTGTGATAGATACATATTAGATAGATAGATAGATAGATAGATAGAACAACTGATATATATATATATTGTGATAGATAGATAGATAGAAAAACTGAGATAGATAGATATTGTGATAGATATATAGAAAAACTGAGATGGATTCATAATGTATTAGATAGATAGATAGATAGATAGATAGATAGACAAATGCCTGTGATTGTTAACGTCACTAGAAAGATTTTCTTGTTGATGTCACCTAAAGGGTCAAGCATTGTAGTGACCAGCACACAGAAGTCAAGTTGTTTCAAATTGTGATTTGATTTGACTAAACAACAAGGCGGGGTTTCGTTTGACTTTAATGGAGTTAACTTTAAACTCACAGCTGCTAAGTTTGAACCTATCGTCCAAAGAGAGGTAACGTGAAAATAACTTAATATTTTGTGTATAATTAAATTACCCCGACCAGAATATCCGACAAACACCACGTGTGACGTAGAGAAACACTGGCTAATTGTTACGACGTATTAGGTCTCATCAGCAGTGTATATTATGCCCCCCCCTCACTGGAGATCGAACCAGCGACCACAGATTGCAACCACTGAGCCAGCATCCCACCCCAAACACAGGGATCGCCAAATCAACTAGTTACGGTAAACGGTTAAACATTTAACCTTAATGTGTCTTGTAGCTATATCCGTAACACTACCGAGGAAAAGAGCACCTCTAGAGCCACGTCTTCTCTACTTGGTGGCACGCATCTGCAGGATCTTCAAACTGTTGTCTCAATGGTCTCGATGGTCTCGATTCTTCGTCTGATTTCCAGTTCCTCTAGATTGTTTTCTAGAATTTGGGGACCATTCTAAGAGTGCCAACTATGATTCGTATCACTTTCACCCTCATAGTCCACAGTTTTTATTTTTTCAATTCTATATAGAACCAGGTATTTGTCTATTTTTTTCGTTTCCTTCCTCTTCATCCTGTGGTGATTTGCTGGAACTGCAAAATCTACCAGTTGACAAATATTTTTCTTGTCAATCAATCCTAGGTTTGGTCTTCTGGCTCGGATAAGGCGAACGTTCTTTATCTCAAAGTCCTAGAGAATTCTATGTGTTTCATTCTCAAGAACAGATTCTGCTTTATGTATATACAATTTTGTTATATAATGAAAATTTAGTTTCTTGCACAGATCCCAGTGGATCACCTTTTTAACCCCAGTCATACCTAGCCTGGTAATCTTGTTGTGCTAGTTTGCTCCATTCGGTTAATACATGGTTGATTGTTTGCTCTACACACCCTACATTTGCTATTCTGTTGTGTCTTATCTACTACTACTACTACTACTAATCATAATAGTAATAATAATACCACTATTATTATCATTCACTCCTTTTGAGTTTTTCACATCAGCGTTAGCTGATGGTATTTCACTGGAATCTGAGTGACAACAAGTCTCCTCAGATCTCCAGGACTCTTCTGAGTATTCTGGCCGATTGCAGCAGTGCAGAAGTCTGGATGCTCTCAATTCTTCCTCAGATATCTAGATCGTCCAGTCTTTTTTCCAAGTTTATTGGTACCGTTCCAAGTGCACCAACTACAATTTCACTCTCACATTTTTCAATTCTCTGGCAAGGTCCAGGTATTTATTTATCTTTTCATTTTCCTTCAGCTTCACCCTGAGATCTGGCGGGACCGCAAATTCCACCAGTTAACACGTTCTCTTTTTTTGTTGTTAATCAATACTAGGTCTGGTCTGGCTGTGATAGGGTGATCCGTCTTTATGTCGAAATCCCAGAGAATTTTATGCGTTTCATTCTCAAGAACAGATTCTGGTTTATGCATATACCATTTTGTTGTATGGTCAAAGTTTAATTTTGTGCATAATTCCCAGTGGATCACCTTCCCAGCCCAGTCGTGCCATGGCGTTTGTATTCCTTTGGTTGCTAGTTTGATGCTACACCCTCTTAATACATGGTTACAGTCTCATATTATTATTATTATTATTATTATTATTATTATTGATCAGCAACTGGGAAAATGTTTTCCTTTAGACGCCTCGATATTATTGTACGTTTATTTCAGTCAAGGATTGTAAAACAAACAAAATATTTTTTAGACAACGAATTTATTGGTGCTCGATAAAAGTCAGGTGCAATATTGTCAGGTAACAGCTCATGAATAATGTTGAACGCATGTTCGCTCACAAGAAAACTTACAGGTGATTAGTGTATTTTATAATTCAATTATGATTCATTTTTATCTATTTATATATTTGGTTTCATTAATTTTATTCTTTTGTTTAGTTTATTTCATATTATTCCTATTTTTTTTAATATGGGCTCAGGCGAGAAACTGATCCGTTGATTGTGTCTACGCTATCCTATATATGGTTGTGTAATGGTCCCAGTTACAGGTTAAGGCCTATATTCATCTATTCATTATAAAATACTACACAAACATATGCGTTCGTAACACTGGTTTCAAGGTAGTATTCGATATGCTCGTCTTCATGACGAACGGCTAGAGATACTATCCTAATATCTTTGGTAACGAAAACTTATTTATTTTGTGTAGAATTATATATATATATAATATATATATATATATATATATATATATATATAGAGAGAGAGAGAGAGAGAAGAGAAGAGAGAAATAGAGAGAGAGAGAGAGAGAGAGAGAGATTAGGACAGCGTAGTCACAGAGTCACTGGATCTTGGACAACAATTATATATATATATATATATATATATATATAATATATATATATATATATATAATAAAAAAAAGAGTCCGCAAAATGTATTATGTTCTCAGAAAAACATGTTTTATTTATTCTTCTTTTATCTTACATATGCGACACGTGTTTTCTGGATCGTTGTCTTCTTCAGGCATTGAGTTATTATTTTGGTAGAATATGTCCGATATTTGATAGGTTGTGTGTGTTTTTTGCAACTTTTCTATTATAATGCTTGTGATAATATATAATAATATAATATATTATATATAATATATATATATATAAAAATACAGGAGAGAGAGAGAGAGAGAGAGAGAGAGGAAATGAGGAAGAGAGCGAGTAGAGAANCACTATATCTCTTCACCATCTTATGCTTAATTATAATTCTCTCGTTGTGCATGTAAAATAAACAATAAGCTTAAACAAAAGTAGAAAAAAAAGCGAGGATCGAATTTCACTAATCAGTTAGTGAGAGATCTACATTTTTATTATAAGCATGGCACCCTTTTCAATCTTAAATTCTATCGCTTTCTGTAATATTAAAAGTGGAAAGACGTTGATTTTGGGAGATTCTTAAGAAAGAAAATTTCATTTCAACGGATATTAAAGAAATGCTTTATGAATAAACAATTCATAGTGAAAAGACGTTGATAAAGACGGCATATTTGTGCCGTTACACTCTCTAATTTCGAATTGATTGACGACATGTTGATAATAGAAATAATAATTGCATACTTATCTCATCTTCTGTGCTACTTGGAGAGGCTTGGATCCGGTTGCTGGGCTGTTAAGTTGACTGGTAATTCTGTGATATTTGGAGTCTAGAAACCAACTTGTGGTACATGGAGATATCTTTTCTTGTGCCATTTCAACTTTTTAGCAGTAACCCAAAGCCACTTTTTTCTGAGATTTTTGTTTTTCCCCAAGCCAACTGCAGAGTGAGAGCAACGTCTCACTCTGTCAACGCATAATTCCAAACTCACTGTATATTCTCACCTCTCACTCTTCCTCTCTCCCACTTCGCACCGTCTCAGGTCTCGTCCAATATAAAAATGCCATGTGGCATTATGAGGATTCATCCTTAATCTTTTCCATTCTAATCTACATATAATTATTATATTCCTCCGAAAGAATTATCCGTGCTAATTTACACGTCACTTTTACATTCCTGGCTCTCCATCTATATTATGTTATATATTCCCTGGGCAGTGTCAAAGGGTCAAAAGTTCGGATACTCTGAGATGACAACTGGTGAGAAGGAAACTCTGGAAAACCTGCGGTTGATACAGCTACTATTCATCTTGTACTGTTTGTCATTGTCATTGGCTTCTAACTAACAGGACTGTATGTGTGTATCACAGAAAAATGCTACCGTGAACTTTCTGTATAGTTATATCTCTTCAAAGTCCTGTGGCAATGGTCATCGTTAAAAAGTCACCAGCGTGCACATTTTTCAATCTTAAATTCCATTGCTATATCCTACATGTATATTCGTTATGTTTACTAGCAACAGAAAACACCCTCCGGGCGTCGTAAAAATTAATTTTTGAAAGACATTGCCTGAGAGGGTGGGAGTTAAAAATTCAATGTCAGAGGGTTTGTATCATAAGTAAGACAAATCCTCATATTTATTAAAGGAGTAAAAAAAAAAAATAAAAACAATTTGAAATGAAAACTGAGCCCCGTCCCTCTCAAATAAAATGTTACGTGCATGTAATAATCAAACAATTATTTTGAATATTTTCCACATCAATTTTACACAAAATCGTAGGTATTTATTTATTTGTAAACTTTTTAGTTAACTTCTTGTTACTGTAAAAAAAAAAGGACGAGAGAAAAAAACAATTTTTAAAATTATTTACTCAAATTTTGGGTGTATATAGCATAAGAATATTGTGACGTAAGCTGTGACTTAAAAGTATGACGTAGTTTTTGTTACAGACAGAAATACAGACAATCTCCATTATTAATAGATATAAGGGTTTATTGTTATTTTTAATTTTTAAGATCATCCTTATTATTATTATTATTATTATTATTATTATCATTATTATTATTAATATTATTATTATTATTATTATTATTAGTTTTTCACACCTGCCATAGCTGTTGGTTCACTGGAGGCTGAGTGAGAGCAAGTCTCTCCTAGTCTCCAGGTCTCTTCTGAGTATTCCAGCCGATCTCAACAATGCTGAAGTCTGGATGGTCTCGATTCTTCCAGATTTCCAATTGATCCAGACTCTTTTTCAGACCCCTGGGGATCGTTCCAAGGGCCCCAATTACAATTGGTATTGCCTTCACCTTCATGTCCCACAATTTTCTCAGTTCTCTGGCAAGGTCCAAGTATTTGTCTATCTTTCCGCTCTCTTTCATTTTAAATCTGTGATCGGCCAGAACAGCAAAATCCACGAGATGACAAGTCTTCCTCTTCTTGTCAATCAACAATAGGTCTGGTCTCCTGGACGGGATTAGGTGATCTGTCTGTACCTGAAAGTCCGCGAGAATTTTGTGCATCTCATTCTCAAGGACAGATTCAGGTTTGTGCTTGAGATTTCTCATATGTAGTAGATATTTGTCTCTCATCCCACTCATGAGGGCTGGACACAAGGTCTCATTTTAATGTGGGCGCATAAAAATTGCGTTGATCTCGTCAGCATTCCCCCTCAAGGGGGTGCCTCATGTGCTGGGCAATAAACCCAGCCCTGCCCCTTTAAATCGAGGGGGCAGGTATTGCCTGGGGCGTGGCCCCCTGGAATCGACGCTGTTAATTGTACTTTACCGGTCCAGTGGCCGAAACACACCGGACCCCCTCGTAGGGAAGGAAAGGTAGTATCTTGTGAAGCCGGTGGCTTTCATTGAAATAGAGTAACAGCTAGTATCCTCAGTTACCCAGGACTTGTTATTATGTCCCCTTTTGGACTAATATTCTTGGGAAAGGTATGAAGCCCCTGATGCCTCCATCTATGGGTTAATTAGTACTATTACTGTTCTTCTACAAGGATTGGACGATCTCATCTTAAAACAGAGGGTGTTGCAAGATAATAACTGTCGGAAAATTAAGGAACATCAGTATTAATATATAGATTAGTATTAGGTTGTATTTAATTTACAGTTTTAATTTCACTTTCTTACGATCTTTCACCGGGTCTTTTCCCAAGACCTAACGTGTGGGATTTTAGTTATTACATACATGTTATATACTTATGCTTCTGGGGGGAGTATTCCGCTGCTTTTGGGGGTAGGTATTACATTTCCATTCAGATTGATCGTACTCTTCTAAGGAGATGAGCAGTTCCGTTAAGTGAACTTTTTTCTATTTAATTTGGACTGGAACTGCCAGGTATCTTGTTAATGCTTAAGGACGGATTCCTGGTGACTGAGCACGCCATGACATCCAACAAACCACCGTGGCCCTTATTTAGGCTAGAAGCGCGGTTAGAGAGGACCCCCGATCAATCGGCTGGTCATGTTAAGTCCTAGCAGCTATGTAATTGTCCCACCCCTATTGCTCTTATGGCAAACCCACAAAACTTTTAAACATATATGTGCTATAGGCGGTGGCTGAGGGTCTTAGTGTCCTGGGTTTGATTTTAAACTGCATCTAGTGGTGAAGTTTCAATTCTGGAATTCTGAGGAGAGTGGAGTACCCCTTCATCATCATTACTCCCAGGTCCACCCTGAATTAAAGTGGTAGTACCTGTTATGGTCCCATCTATGGGTTAAATAAAAAAAATGAATCTAAGAAAATGTATACCAATCAAGAAGGAATAAAACGTCTTCGGCATAAAATAACCCAACAAGGGTTGACATGCCGTAAAATCTAACTACCAACCAACCAACTAACCAAGCATACTGCTCTATGGTTCATTGGTCTATTGTTAGCCCCAGAGAGTTGTAGCTCTATTATCTATGTATCAATATGCTTGCACCTCCGTGTGTTACGCCCTGCCATCACCTTTTTAAAAAGATTTTAAAAACCAGTAGTTTTTTAGCGTTTATATAAACGTGAAGCGTTTTGACGCGATGGGATATTATGATACTAAAGTTTTTTTTTGTTTTTTTTTGTTTTTTGTGGCTTGTTTAGCGTTTATATGACGTGATGGAATGTTATAACGCTAAAGCTGTGTTAAAAAAAAATGATAATAAAACAAACTTGCTTTGTCTTGATGCACGCGGTGCCCAGATGATTTTTTTTAATAAATAAAAGGAGTGCGAAAATTAAGGGATCTCAATTAGGATCAGGTGGTAAGTGGCACAATAAAAATGTGTTTTAGAGGGAGACATATAGATAGATAAATAGAGAGAGAGAGAGAGAGAGAGAGAGAGAGAGAGAGAGAGAGAGAGAGAAATGATAGAAAGGGAAAGTGAGACAGATAGTGTTGGTATGTATTAAAGAGAAACATGAGGAAAATTATCATACCGGGATAAATTCCACGATCCTACTAATTATTATTATTTACTTCTTTTGAGTTTTCACATCAGCATTCGCTGATGGTCTTTCACTGGAGTCTGAGTGACAGTAAGTCTCCTCAGGTCTCCAGGACTCTTCTGAGTATTCTGGCAGATTGCAGCAGTGTTCTAAAGGGTTTCAATCCTTCCTTTGATATCCAAACTTTCCAGACCCTTTTCCAATCCTTTAGGGACTGTTCCAAGTGCACCAACTACAATTGGTATCACTTTCACTTTTATTCCATAACTTTTTCAGTTCTCTGGCAAGGTCCAGATATTTGTCTATTTTTTCATTTTCCTTTAGCTTCACCCTGTGATCTGCTGGCACTGGAAAATCCACCAGTTGACAAGTTCGTTCTTTTTTGTTTATCAACACTAGGTCTGGTCTTCTTGCTGGGATAAGGTGATCCGTTTTTATTTCAAAGTCCCAGAGAATTTTATGCGTTTCGTTCTCAAGAACAGATTCTGGTTTATGCATATACCATTTTGTTGTATGGTCAAATTTAAATTTTTTACATAATTCCCAACCCAATCGTGTCTAGTTTTGTATTTTTATATTATTATTATTATTATTATTATTATTATTATTATTATTATTGTTGTTGTTGTTGAACTGAGACATGAAAATGTTTTCCTTTAGACGCCTGGTTATTATTATACGTTTATTTTCGTCGCGGATTTTAAAACAAAAAATACTTTTATAGACAACGAAATTAACTCATTACTCAGTGCTCGATAGAATTAAATTTAGTTCAATGTCATCAAGGACAATTAAAGGCTTCAATAATAATGCCTAGAATGGTTGCATATCTTGAAAGACGTTGAAAGTAACAAAGGCGTTGATAGCAACATATATATATATATATGAGGATAGGAAGATTGGAGTAAATACGGCAGAATGTGGTAAAGAATAGAGTGAAAAATGTGGACAAGAGAACAACTATGACAAGTAGATGTAGGAGATATTTATATTTTGCTTGAGCACGGCTTCTTCAGTTATTTATTACAAATAAAAAAAACTGAAGTAGCCGAGCTCAATACACAGTGAAAGGTATCTCCTACAACTACTTGTCTGAGTTGTTCTCTTGTCCACATTTTCCTCTATTCTTTACCACACACTTACACACACACACACACACACACACATACACACACACACACATATATATATATAATAAAGATAATGACTTACCGTTAAAAACCATCCTGTCGGCTGGGGCATTAGAATTCACCGACTGCACCTCTACAGAGGGGTAAGACACCCCCAATGGGGCCACCTGTTGGCCGTGCGTGGCGACACGTGATGCTTAAGGATAGAGCCCAGGTGGATGAGCAGTTCATGACTTGCAATACTCCACTTTGGCCCTATCTTGGGCTAGACGGGCGGTCGGAGAGGCCCCCTCCGATCAATCGGCTGGTCACGTCAAGCCCTAGCACCTATATGATTATCCCAACCCTATTGCCCTTATGGCAAGCCCCAACCCCTTTTTATCATATGGGTGCTAGAAGGCGGTGGCTGCGGGTCTACATGTCCTGGGAATGACGTTAAACACTATCTGATGGTGAAGTTCCAGTTATGGAGGTTTGGGGAATGTGGAGCACCCCTTCATCACCATTGCTCCCTGGTTCACTCTGACCCGGAGTGGTAGTACCTGTTAGGGTCCCATCTATGGGTTAAATAGAAAAATGTATTCATAAAAAAATTGTATTATCCATTAAGAATTGATTTATTTCAAAACTTAATCGGCATTAAATGACCAACTGAGGTTGATATGCCGTAAAACCAAACCAAACCAAACCATTACCGTTAAAAGAGATATTGAGTTAATCCCAATATTTGGTTGATACAAGTATTAATCAAATAAATCAGTATTATAACAAATATAAAATGTTCAATACGTAAGTAGAGCGGATTTAGTCTTAGAGTATGTGCAGAAATAACCTACTCGAGATTCACCATAAGGATTTTTTCTTAAGTTTTAAAGAAAGTTTTTGAAACATTTTTGATCTAATTTTTAAAAGTATACATCTTTTAAGAATATTTATATTTTTAAATATTGCACCTTAACGTTCATGTTTATGATACAACAACATAGTGTTCGACATTCAACTTTCAAAATGACGCAACTGCGATTATTAACTGCGAAACTGTTTTCAGCGGTCATAATTGCAATATCGACTTCCGCAATTAAATGTAATTAATCAATATCTTGATTAATATAGTGGAATTAACCTTGAAGATACTTATGGGAAACTCGAGTAGGTTATTTCTGTACACACTGTAATAATATATATTTGTATTGGTTTGTTTGTTGGTTTCGAAGGCTATCACAATGCAAAATGCAAGTGTAAAGAGAAAGAAGGTAACTATCGTGTTGTTTGTTAACCTGTGATTTAATCTTAATATTTTGAGATAAAAAATCCTTTCTACAGATCTCCAGAACTGAAGTTGTTGCTAGTGACTGTCCATTTGGTTCTGTTTCATGTCTTCCAAACTCTCTGTCTGTGTGTGTCGAGGAGTGTGTGCGTGTGTGCGTGTGTGTGTGCTTGTTCAGTTTTTGATTATCATTCCAGATCTGGATCGCCTTCTAAGCATAATTTTTTGGGGTCTACTAACAGGACCACCTGATTCTTTTTTTATGTGGGTGATGTGTGTGCAATTAACATTCCAAAATTTGGCCTAATGTTTTTCTGTTGTTGTTATTGGCGGTCCCCTTGATTATTTATGGGTGTGTGTGTGTAATTTTTATGTCTATCAAAATCACCTGCTGTCCTGTTGTGTGTGTGCGTGAGCGTGTTCTTAAGTCCCAATATATATATATATATATATATATATATATATAATATATATATATATATATATATTTATTTATTTATTTATATATATATATATATATAATATATATATATATATATATACATATATATATATATATATATATATATATATATATATATATATATAATATTATATATATATATATGTTGTGTATTTTGTCAGCAAGTTATTTTTTAGGCATGTGCTATTGAATAACACGGAGTACTATTTCTTCAATTTTTGGATCTGTATTTTTTCCAGTCTTCTCGCGATCTTTTTGGTGTTTGGATCCAATTGATATAGAATATTTCCCATACTGTTATCCCGAGCGCTTTCGACTGTTTCGACAGTCGTCATCATGGAGTTCATTTTTTAGTTCGTTTTATATGTTTTTATTATATATATATATATATATATATATATATATATATATATATATAAACAAGGTTTGTTTAGAATGGCTTTTTGCCGATAATTTTTGGGAGAATAAGTGCTCAATTGGAGTCGTACCTAATTTTGAAAATTAATTAATTAATAATGAATTAGGCGGGAATACCTATTAAATATATGGCTAAACAAATCGAGAAAAATCAATCTCTGATCAGAGATTGATTTTTCTCGATATATATATATATATATACATATATATCAAGAGAAAGGAAATGAATCTGACGGTATGGGTATAGATAAAAGGATATGAAAACAACACAAAATGCTGTTAAAAATGAAAAATATTTTATATCATATTCATAGATAATATTGAACAATATTTCGATTTATAAAAATCATCTTCAGAGCTTGTTTTTTTACTCCGGTCTTATCGTCTCCGCTCTCGATAAATCCGGAGTAAAAAACAAGCTCCGAAGATGTTTTTTTAAATCTTAATATTGTT
>CM042177.1:2446949-2489449 GCA_023376005.1 Doryteuthis pealeii
TAGATAGATAGACCTTATGTCACATCTTATCCGTAGTGAAATTATACAACGCTTATTTCACTCTCCTCGAACTAGATAGCCACAGCCCAATGACAAGCATAGTAACATAACTGGTGTCTAAACAACCTAGATCTGATAGATCTGTACACATGTAGATAGATAGATAGATATATAGATATATATATAGATAGATCTTTTAGATAGATAGATAGATAGAAGACAGATAGATAGATCTCAACAAATGTAGATAGATAGATAGATATATAGATAGATCTCAACACATTTAGATAGATAGATAGATAGACAGATAGATAGATCTCAACAAATGTAGATAGATAGATATATAGATAGATAGATAGATCTCAACACATTTAGATAGATAGATAGATAGATAGACAGATAGATAGATCTCAACAAATGTAGATAGATAGATAGATAGATAGATAGATAGATAGATAGATGGATGGATAGATCTAAAAATATAAATAGTATTATCTGCGTTATTAGGACTATTGTCCTCATCTTTATTGTTAAATGTACAACGTTTCGGCCGATATGCCTTCTGGCCTTCTTCAGGTATTTCTTGTCGGACTCGGGAACCTTCTTTTCGAACTCGGGAGCCATCACGGAACTTTGAACCTATGAACTTTGAAAGTTAGATAGATAGATATATAGATAGAGAGACTTTGCGTCACATCCTATCCTCCGTGAAATTATATCACACTTATTTCAATCTCTCAAACAAAATGACTACAACCCAATGACAACCATAGTAAGAAAACTGGTGACCAAGTTTTTAAATCAAATTACCCTCTCTTAGACTTTTCCCGTCTAGAGCAGTGTTCCCCAACCTTTTTTCTATTCCTGCACCCTCGCGTCCCTACAATTTATACTTTTGTTCAAAAATAGTGAATGTGAATCCATACACTTGACACACCACCTTAGGGATTCCAGATAACATTAAAGACGAGGACAACAGTCCGAATAATACAAATTATCAGCCATTCATAGAAACTAGTCTTACTCTTTCTTTCCTTCACACATATGGTACATTTACATATTTTCTAGATTACGCATTGGTCATACAAGACTAACGCACTCCAATATACTCAAACAAGAACAACAACCGCAATGTGCAACATGTCAAACACCTTTGACAGTTAAACACTTATTCATGGAATGCAGATTTCTTTCTCATCTCAGAAACCGTTATTTTAAAGCAAACAATATGAAAGATCTGTTTGAAAATGTCAACATGGAGGATATTCTCTCTTTTTTTAGGGAAATAAAATTATACCATAGAATATAGACATGAAACAAATCAATACCATACAACATAATTCCCAATAATGCTAACACATTTTTAAAACCAATTACTAAAAAGTATTAATATAAATACACGATACGTATAAATTCCTGAACGTTAGGCATGACATAACCCCAGACGGGTTGATATGCCGTTAAAATCAATAAACAAACAAACATTATTTCTAGAGGCACCGGTTTAGCTCAGTCGGTAGAGTGTTGGCTAGGCAATCACAAGGTTCTTGGTTTGATACCGGCCTCCGCCAACTCAGCGTATGAGTAGCACAGGGATCTGTGCGGTAAAGTGAGAAGCCGATGGTACGTGCGGCGCTCCATCTCAGATGCTAATTTAATCTTCCTGATCTAGCGCTAGTGAAAAGGGGATAGACTTCCTTGATGTCTGGCTGCTACCGACATTAGTCTGCCCCGACGACAATCAGTCTTTTCCCACATTATATCTATGTATTATTACACCTAAAGCTGAGTTAGTCAATGATTGTTTCCTAAGGGTTTTTTCCTATTTAGTTTAATGACACAAAATTCATACTAAAACATACCTTGCTTTTAGAATTGAGTTATGCTTTTAAAAAAATCCATTTTATTTGGTTCTAATTAGTCGTAATTTGCAGTTAAGTTAAAAACTGACCCGTCTCATGCCTCACATTCTGCTTGTCACTTTCCCCTCTCTGTGTACATCTTGATTACCACCCTATTATATATGTAGTTTCTCTGTGTGTGTAAAGAGAGAGATGGAAGAGTGAGTGTGAGAGGAACATTTAACTTCTCACTTTATTTAATTATTAAGATTCAGCAACAGCGAGATAAAATTCAAAGATCCATTTCAATTTAAATCAGGTCAAACGTTCCCTTTGTTAGAAATCTTACAAAATGATTTTAATGTTTTTTTGTGTTTTTTTTTTAAATTCTCCGGACGTTTTTTTAATTTTTTTTTAATGTAATTCACTTTGGAAATTTATTTTACTTTACTTACATCATCCCTCAAGTCTCGTAAAATACATCTACAAGATGATGGAGGGGGAAGTCATCAGTGTTGTTATTTCCTTGGGGTCATTGGAAATTTCTGCTCTTTCAACAACGGGGAGCAATCGGGGCTGATCTAACCCCGACCCTCCCTTCCTCCTCAGCAAATGACCTCGCCTCCTGATGCCCATAGCTTTATTGTACTGGTCACCTGACCCCCAACCAATGGCAATGGAGCTCTCCTTATTTATATTACATTTTATTACTTATAAGTGTAATGCTTTATGCTTAGTCATCAATTTTCTTCTATAATTATAAAATAAGCGTCTTTTGCTGGTATTTAAGATTCTAATGTAATACATATTTTCTAAAATTAGAACAATTAACGAAACTAAATAATAATGCCTTCCCTACCTGGGGGTCCAGTGAGCTTCGGCCGCTGGATCAGGTATAGTGAATTAATAGCGTCAATCCCAGGGGGCTATCCCACCAGGCAATGCCTGCCCTTTGATTTAAAGGGGCAGGGTTAAGTTTGTTGCCCAGCACCTGAGGCGCCCTCCTTGAGGTGGAATACCGACGGGATCGACGCAATTTTTATGCACCCGCGTTAAATCGAGACCATGTGTCCAGCGTTCATAAGTGGGATGAGAGACAAACCCCCATGCATATAAAAAAGATTGCGCTTATTCTAAATTTTATTTTAATATATGCTTTTCAGGTATCGAAGTTTTAATGTAATATATATATCTTTACTTATAAAGATTAAAGAAACTAAATAAGAATGTGTATAAAAGTATTACGCTTATTCTAATTGATTTCTCTATGAATTATTAATCAGTAATTAGTAGACCTTATACTCCGACGGCTAAATAGCTTCTACCTTCGCTGCCTTAGACGTATACTGGGTATTACCTGGAGGGACAGGATCACTAACACAACAGTTCTAGAAAGAGCTCAACTCCCCAGCTTGAGTTATCTACTGAGACAACGTCGTCTCCGATGGTTGGGTCATGTACGTCGGATGGATGATGGACGAATCCCGAAAGACATACTTTATGTAGAGCTTACGTCTGATAAAAGACAAATTGGTTGACCCCAGCTGCGATTCAATGATGTCTACAAGAACGATCTCAGGTGCTTTAGCATTGCCTCTGCTAGATGGGAAAATTTGACTTTGGTCCTCTCTCGGTGGCGGCTAGCTCTCCGTTGGGGACTGTTCATGTCAGAAGACACCCTGACACAACACCATGAAGCTAAGAGATCTAGAAAAAACCAGCGACAACAAAGCACCGGAACATCAACATCTTCAGGGACAGCCTTCAAATGCAACATCTGTGGTCGAGAATGTTTTTCAAACATCGGACTTCACAGTCACAGGAGGCGCTGTAACTTCAGGGGCACACAAAAACTTTATTATAGTCTTCCAAGACAGAAATGCCAATATAATCTTATTATAATGGAGATTGTGTGCTTTTCCGTCTGTAACCGAAACTATATTCCTACTCAAGTCACAATTCTCTTAGTTATTGACATCACATTCTCCACGATTTTATTTTTTATCTAAACCTCAATTATTAATAAAATTGTCTTACATTATTAATACTGTTAACTATGTCTACATACTGACAACATGCAATTATATTTATATATACAACAAAATAGCGGTTTACAGTGTGAACGGGAAGGCTAATTTGCATATTAATATTAAAAAATCGAATTTAATAAATATGTGCTTAGTATTATTGATTTCTAACTGTTTGGTTTTATTTTAATGAATATAAGCAAAAATCTCTTCAATGAATCTTAAATGAAATCCATTAACAAGATAAAATAACTGTCATTTTATTCTTTACTTCCTCTTATAACTAAATACTTAAATTAGAAAAAATAACAATGAAAGACGAGAGTGATGGAAGAGTAAGTTTCAGTTGTTCCATTTTTATTATACTCCCTGTTTCAAATCTTTTATTATACTCCCTCTGTTTCAAATCTTTTTATCTGTATTCTTATTTAGTTTCATTAGCCTTTCTAATTTAATACAATATTTTATTACATTAAAACTTAAATACTTGCACCCGGAGGGTGCATATATTTGCTAGTATAATATAATATAATATATATAATAATGAGTGTGTGCTTATATATATATATATGTATATGCATATATAGGTATATTTGTGTGTATGTATAAGTCTGTCCATATTTATCTATCAATCTATCTATCTATCTATCTGTCCATATATATCTATCTCTATATATGCTTTTGTGTGTGTGTTAGGATAGCAAATACATCAACTGTAACTTCAGGGGCACATAGACATTTTATTATAGTCTTCCGAGACTGAAATGCCAATGAATTAGTACATTAAACTTATTTAAAACAGAGGGGGTATAATCGAAGACTAGAATAGCTTGGAAGCTACCTCTCCCCCACCCCGCACTCTTTTCGTTGCTAAATTTTCCTTATTTTATTATTCAACTAAATTAGACAGTAAAGAATAAAATTACAATTTGTTTAAAATTATTTGTTTGTTAATGGATTTATTTTAAAATTCATTGATGGGAATTTTGTTCTTGTCTATTAAAACAAAACCAAACAATTAGAAATCAATAATACCAAGCAAATATTTATTAAAATCAAATTTTTAAAATCAATATGCAAATTAGCTTACGTTCATACGGCAAAGTGGTATTTGCTTGTATATATGAATACAATTACGTGTGGTCAATATGTAGGTAAGGGTGGCAGTATTAATGAATTAGACAATGTTCTTAATTATTGAGATAAAAATAAAATCATGAAAAATATGACGTCAATATTATTGTGACGTAGTTTCGTTTATAGACAGATACATAATCTTCATTTTCATAATATTATTACAATAAATGTTTTCTTATAATATAATAACAAAAGATCAAAAAGAAAGGAAATATACGTATATATTTGTTATCTTGCTCATCTTTCTTGCTTTCTCTCTCCCCCCCTCTCCCCCCTCTCTCTCTCTCTCTCTCTCTCTCTCTCTCTCTCTCTTCATATATATATATATATATATATATATATATATATATTTCATTCCAAGTATATTAACCCACCTGTTCCTTTCTTTCTTTCTCTCTCTCTCTCTCTCTCTCTCTCTCTCTCTCTCTCTCTCTCTCTCTCTCACATATATATATATATATATATATATTTCATTCCAAGTATATTAACCCACCTGTTCCTTTCTCTCTCTCAATAACTGTTCGTCGCTCTGTCTCTCACTCTCTCTCTCTCTCTCTCTCTCTCTCTCTCTCTCTCTCTCTCTCTCTCTCTTCATATATATATACATATATATATATTGAGAGAGTATATATAGAGAGAGACAGGGACAGAGTGAGACACAGAGAGAGAGAGAGAGAGAGAGAGAGAGAGAGAGAGAGAGAGAGAGAGAGAGAGAGAGAGTGAGTGACTCACAGTAATTGAGAGACAGAACGAACCAGAGGGATTAATTTACTTGGATTGAAATATATATATATATAGAGAGAGAGAGACAGTGAGACAGAGAGAGACAGACATAGTCAGAGACAGAGAGAGAGAGAGAGAGAGAGAGGAGAGAAAGTGGGAGAAAGACTGACCGACTATGGGAGAAATGAGAGAGGGGAGAAGAGACTGACCCACTGACGGAGAAGAGCGAGAGAGAGAGAGAGAGAGAGAGAGAGAGAAGAGAGAGAAAGAGAGGTAGAGAGAGGATGGGATTTACAGAGGCTAAAGGTCTAATCTATCCACACGTTTTCTCAGTTTCTTTCTTGCCCCACTTCTCTCTCTCTCTCTCTCTCTCTCTCTCTCTCTCTCCACAGACACACACACACACACACACACAACACATATATAAATATATATATATATATATATATTATATATATATATGCGTGAGTCCATTTTAATCTGTGTGTAACTAATTAAAACAGAGGCAACGAGTGTTTAATCAAATATTTTGATTGGATTCCGTTCAGCTTTCTTGTTGTTCTTTGGAAGTTTTTAGATGAACCTATCGAAGCTTTTGTTTGTCTATAATCTCTAAATTTGTCACCCAGCGGTTGAGTAGGATTGTCCTGCAATGTTGATGTCGGGCCCCGATACCCCCACCCAATACACACCAGAGTGGGGGGGGGAGGATCACTTGCCAGAAATACAGTGGCCATATTGAATAGTATTGGGTGAGCGCTATCATTTTGAAAAAGAAGGTAAACAAATCCTTAGATAGATAGATAGAGAGATAGATAGATAGATACATACATATATATATATATATATATATATATATATATATACATATACATATATACATACATCTCTACACATATAAAGGCCAGTTGTGTGTATATGTATGTCTTGAGGAAACTTTGAAAATAAAACAATTAACGACAAAGTAAATATATATATACACATAGTTAGATAGATAGATAGATAGATAGATAGATACACACATACATACATACATACATCTATACACATATAAAGGCCAGTTGTGTGTATATGTATGTCTGGAAGAAACTTTGAAATTAAAACAATTAACGACAATGTGAGTATATATACACATAGTTATATTGATATATATATATATATATATATATATATATATATATATATATATATATACATCTCCACACATATAAAGGCCAGTTTGTGTGTTATGTATGTCTTGAGGAAACTTTGAAAATAAAACAATTAATGACAAAGTAAATACATATACACATAGATATATTGATAGATAGATAGATAGATAGATAGAAAAATAGATAGATAGATATATACATACATCTATACACATATAAAGGGCAGTTGTGTGTATATGTATGTCTTGAGGAAACTTTGAAAATAAAACAATTAACGATAGATAGATAGATAGATAGATAGATAGATAGAGAGAGAGAGAGAGAGAGAGAGAGAGAGAGAGAGAGAGAGAGACCTTTCCCCACATCCTATCCTCCGTGAAATTATATCACACTTATTTCAATCTCTCAAACAACATGGCTACAGCCCACTGACAAGCTTAGTAAAATAATTGGTGACTAAGCAAACTTAGTTTTAAAATCAAATTACCCTCTCTTAGACTTGTCCCGTCTAGATCAGTGTTCCCCAACCTTTTTCTATTCCTGCACTCTTAAAAGAATTGTGCTCTGACCTCACGCCACTACAATTTATACTTTTGTTCAAAAATCTAGAATGTGAATCCATACTACAGTTTTATCAAAAGACCATATATATTTCACTCTCTAAATCTAATATAATATGTAAACAAAATTCAGACATTAATATTTGAATTACTTGCTAAATCCTGACTTAAATTTAATATGGATCTCACATTCCTGACACAATTGATATTTGAATAAACTTGACAAAAATAGTTACTTGCTTAAAATATGTACAAAATAATAAAAAAGAAGGCTGACTTTAAAATGTTTGTTAATGTATATTAATTCAATGAATCTTTTGTTGCTGTTTTTGGCTTCTTCAAAACGTAGAATTATGTTGCTGAGAGCAATAAGCAGGTCTGCCTGTGCATTTAAGCAGTTTTGAGATTTTTGTCTTAATTGACAAAAGATTGCTAAATCCTGATTCGTATAAGTATGTTGTCACAAAAGGAATAAGCTAATGCAGTTTCACAAAACGAAAATATAAATGATATTAACTACAAAAGAAAAAAAATAATCTAAATTCTTCTCGCACCACCTAGAAGGATGCGAATATCCCTGGTTGGAAACCACTGTGTGACACTTTTAATTGCACTAAAATGCATCGGACCAGAATGCATCTAAGGGGTCATGTGTGTAGTATATAATATATATATTATATATATATATATATATATATATATATATATATATATATATATATATAATTATATATGTACGTAGATAGGAAGTAGTGAATCATGTGTGTAAACACTAGTGATAAAATAACCAAGAAATGAAAAAGAATGAATAAATAAAAAATAAGACAGATGGGAATATATTTGATATCCAACCGAGACAAATGTCTGAGGCCTGGGTTAATTTGGCATTGTGTAAATTGATGATGAGGACAATTGTTCATCTGTTTGTGCCTGTATGATTATAGTTCGTTTTAATATTTCAAACAAAAGTACATCTGTAAAAGTAATTGAATGTCCAGCATGGATTAGTCAGAAAGGAGATGGTGAGGGTGGAATTTTATATATATATATATATATACATACGGTCCCAGAAAAAGACCAGTTAGAGTTAGATTTTCGGAGGCAGGGGATGATATCGACAGTAGCAGAGACTTAGAAATTAGCCAGTGAAGCCAGTAATTCACTTAGTCTCATGACAACTTCTTGCCAACTGAGAGAGCCCACTACAACTGCTTAAGTGTCACAACTCCCTCTTCTATCAGTGTCCTATTAACAGACTTGTGTTTGTTTTGTTTTGTTTTCTTTTAATCCCTGTGAACCCATCTGACTCGTGCCTTCGCATCGGCCAGCACAGAACATCACAACGTTGGGGTCTAGACATTGTGCAGCGAAGGTGTAGGGTGCAGAACGGGTATTCTCACAACTGGTCTAGAGCAGTTATTCTCAACGTGGTCTGTTACATAATCATTAGATACCTAATGATTATGACAATAGTGTAGAAATCATATTAGTGCAGCTGACGGCCTTGAGGGTGAGTGACGGCGCTTGACCTCGATCTCACCTTGTGTTCTGGGGATAAACCGTGAGAAACGGAACCCCGATAGAAGCCCCTTCCGGTTTAAGGATACTAAGTGAGTAAGAGTGAGTTAGAAGTTAGAAGCCGAGCTAGCAAGATGTAAGGATCCGCGCGCATTGTCTGGTCTGGGGATCTACGAATAAAGTAACATCCTCGTAAATCGAAATCTTGTGTTTATTACTAAAAACTACCAATGACACAGGGCTTCTGATAACAAGAAATCCCTACCAACAGAAACCAGACCCGGAATCCTCAATAGAAGACCAGACGAGACCTTAGAAGATATACCAGACCAAGATAGATGATAGACGATCAGAATACCAAAGCCGGCCGGAAGAATAGACGACAGAGTAAGAAGTAAGAAGTGTATATAACATATACCTATTTAGTGCCGGTAAAGAGGCCTATGCAACAGGTCCAGCTGGACCATCTGTGGTCCACAGAACATTTCTAGTGGTCCACAGAACATTTCTAATGGTCCACAGAGAGTTCGAAGCCTCAAAAATGTTTTAGCCATTTCACAAAAATTTAACTAATTTAGCACTTCTTATAATGACCCTCCCCAGTTGAAAATCTCTATTTAAGCGCACGTCGATGATCGGCGGAAAATGTCTCGTCTTACTTTAACACGTGTGCTAGCCGCTCGCAGCAACATTCAAGAAAAGTAGGATTGGTCCATGGGAACCTTTTGAATAAAAAATGGTCCATAAGCCGAAAAAGTTTGAGAAGCACTGGTCTAGAGGATACCTTCAAATCAGAAGGGGTTTGATGTTGGAGCTTCTTTTTCCATTTTGATTTTGGAGTTAACTTCTTCTAAATGGATTGCCACCCAAGAAAAGTTAACTGTTGGCCTTGAGTAATGATGCGAAATGCCTGAGGATAGGATAGTGGCTAAACTGTTTGTGATTCAGATAGGGGTTGTCCCATGACACGTAACACCCTATTTCGCCCCTTATTTAGCTAGACAGGTGGTCGGAAATGGTCGAACCGTATGTTAAACCCTACAATATAGGTTTGTCCCGGCTTCATATATATATATATATATATATATATATATATATATATATTGTCGGTCATATGGAGGTCCAATCTTACAGACAAGTTACAGAGACAGTTCTTCCAGGCCGTTATCGTATCAGTGCTGCTGTATGGCTGCACCACCTGGGCCCTAACTAAGCGACTAGAGAATAACCTAGATGGGAGCTGCACAAAAATGCTGCGGGTGATCCTGAACAAGACGTGGAACAATACCTACGAGAAAACAGCTATACGGCCACCTGCCACAAATCACCCAAACCATCCGAGTAAGACGGACAAGACACGCAGGACACTGCTGGAGAAGCAAGGACGAACTCATAAGCGACGTCCTCCTGTGGAAGCCAGCACATGGCCACACCAGTGTGGGCCGACCAGCAAAGACGTACATTGATCAGCTCTGTACGGATACAGGATGCTGCATAGAGGACCTCCCGAGAATGATGAGTGATAGGGACGGATGGAGAGAGATTGTCATGGATATCCGCGCTGACAGCGCGACATGATGATGATAATGATGATGATGATATATATATATATATATATATAGGTTTTAAAAGCGAATGTTATAAAATATTCCGACTGCAGTTTCTTGCCGTAGCAATTCTTCAGGGAATTATTGCTTATTCCAGCCATCTACTTTTATTTGTATCCGGGTCGTACCCATTCTATTGAGCACTTTTTAAATCGATTTTTATTAATCCAGAAGTAAATTAGTTTGCTTCGTGGATTAGCAAAGATTCGTGATATATATATATATATATATATATATATATATATATATACGTCTGTTATTCTGTTGTGCTTTTGATCTTGGCAAAAAATGTTCTCATCGGAAAAGAACCAGATTGTTTGTGGTACAGCAGGATGTTTCACTTTGCTCAGAAATTCCTGCAACTTTGTCAGACGATTCTCACGGGCCTTTTCAGGAAGCAGTTGACCTCTGTGACGCTTGTATAAGCAGTAGCAAAGGCCTTAATTGAGTGCAAGCTTCATGCTAGTGGCTGAAACATTAAATTCACGTGAAAAAGCCCGAATTTCAGTCATCCATTTTATCTGTCATGTTTTAACCGTCCCTATTCCACATTCATCACCCTCGGGAGGTCCTATGCACAGCATCCAGTATCCGCTCAGAACTGATCAATATAGGTATTTGCTAGACGGCATACAGTCACGTACCCATGGGCTAGTTTCCACTGGAGAAAGTCACTTATGAGCTAGTCCTTGCCTCTCCAGCAGTGTCCAGAATGTCTTGTTCGTCTCCCTTGGATGGGTTATGATATGGGGGAAGTAGCCGCGCAAACACAC
Source organism: Doryteuthis pealeii (assembly GCA_023376005.1). Lineage (NCBI taxonomy): Eukaryota > Metazoa > Mollusca > Cephalopoda > Myopsida > Loliginidae > Doryteuthis > Doryteuthis pealeii. The sequence continues at coordinate 2,458,287 of CM042177.1, forward strand.
ACACACACACACACACACACACGCATATATATATATATATATATATATCATCATCATCATCATCATCATCGCGCATGCAGCACGGGTATCCATGACAATCTTTCGCCAACCCTCCCTATCATTCATTACACCTGGAAGCTCCTCTGCGGAGCAGCCAGCATCTTCATATAACTGGTCAATGTAGGTCCTTGCTGGGCGCCCAACACTTGCATGTCCATGTATTGGCTTCCAGGGGAGAACGTCGTTTATGAGTTCATCCTTGCTTCTCCAGTAGTGTCCTGCATGCCTTGTCCGTCTCACTCGGATAGTTTGTGAGATGGGGGGCAGGTGACCATACAGCTGTTTCCTTGTGGGGTGCTGTTTCCACGTCTTATTCAAGACTGCACGCAGCATTCTTGTGCTGCTAGCATCTAGCTTATTCTCAAGACGCTTTGTTAGGGTCCATGTGGTGCAGCCATACAGCAGCACCGACACAACCACAGACTGGAAGAACTGTCGCTTCAGCTTGCCAGGAAGATCGGACCTCCATATGACTGATAAACTATTTGTGGCTGACCATGCCTTTGCTATCTGTGTATTAACATCGCTCTCTGTGGAGGAGATATTACCACCTAGGTACATGAATTGTTTTACTGGCTTAAGAGGCGTGCCGTTGAGAGTGGAGATGTTTCCTTTATTTTTGAAACTCATGAACTCTGTTTTACCGGAGTTCACATAGAGGCATATATTCTTTGCTGCCTCCTCTAAGCTATGTAGCAGTGATTCAGTCTGTGCCGGTGTATCTGCAAGAAGTGCAAGGTCATCAGCATAGTCCGCATTTGTGACTGTGCGGGATATCGCCTGCTTCTTGCCCTTTTTAGTGTGAAACCTTTTTCTTTTATGGTATCTAATGATGTTCCGAGTACATAGTCTAGGCATATTATGAATATATATGGTGCCAATGTGTCTCCTTGAAGGACTCCAGCGGCGATGTCAAAGAAATATGTGTCGCCATCAGGTGAGCGTACCATCGCTTTTGTGTCTTTGTATAGCATCATTATAGCTGAGGTAGTTTCTTTGGGGAGATCATATGCTAATAGTATTTGTTCCATTTTTCCTCTATGTATGGAATCAAATGCTTTGGAGAAATCTACGAATAATAGCGTTGCCTCTAGATTTTTTGCTCGTACCCCTTCTATGATCCGTCAAATAGTCAGGATCTGAGAGGTTGTGGATCGATTTCTGCGGAATCCATTTTGGTTTCTCCTAATGATTTTCTCTATTTCGGGCCGGATGCGATTAAGTAGAAGGGTATTATATATATTGGCTGCAATAGCAGTGAGAGTTATGCCTCCATAGTTTTTAGCGATTCCGAGATCTCTCTTTTTAGGGAATAGGAGGATGCAGCCTTTCGTCCATTTATCTATTCTATTTTGTCTATATACTGCATTGCATAGCCTAAGCAGTATGTCATTGAACTTTCCTATCTTCCACACCTCCGGAAATATTTCGTCAAGTCCTGCTGCTTTTCTACCTTTTAGCTTCTTTAAAGCTTGGTTGGTTTCATCTATTGTGAAATTCCCCAGCTTGATATCTAGTTGTTTATCTACAATCTTTTGGATATTATTTTCTATAATTTTTGGGGGGTTTCCCAGCAGTTTCTGGAAGTGGTCTTTCCATTTTTTAAGTCTATCTTTTTGGCTGGTTGCCTTTAGTTTTCATTTAGAGGTGCTAATTATCACTAATTTCGTTTACTGTCTGTCTTCTACCGATTGTCTGATATTATTTATCTGTACTTGTATGTATTCTATTTGTTCATAGTCACAGCAAAATTACGACTTAGCCTACGTAGGAACAAAAAGCAAACCAGTAAGTCTGTACGATACAACTGGTCAACACTTGCCAACAGTGATATATGCAATCGATACGCTGCGGCAGTAAGAAACAGATTTGATATCCTCCAGGAGGCATTTAAAAGCCCCACTCCAAACGAAGAATACGAAAACTTTGTCAGTGCCCACCTAGAAGCAGCATCCGAGTGCGTACCGACCGAACTAGGAGCCAAACGCTCTGTCCCCTGGGAGACAGAGGCAGTTATAGAAAAGAGAAATAATATCAAAGAAGCAGCCCAAATTAATAAAACCAACCCAACTAGCACCAACCTATACAACCTTAAGAAAGCCCAGTTAGCCTTAACCAAAACATATATATATATATATATATATATATATATATATATATAGTCATCCGCAGACACCGTTCTTCGACGTATTACGTCTCTTCAGTATGGCTAGACATTAGCAGGCTGCCTCCAGCCGGGATGGAAACCTGATCGATTTATCATGTCAGACTTCTGAACCACTCAGCCATCAGCACCGACAGACTGGGAAGAGAATTTAACAGATGGGGTCAGTCGATTGACTTAGAAAAGAATTTGATATTTGGAGTCTGACCCCATAGAAAAATAAAAGTACCATTCCCTACACACCAACGCCACCCGACATTCCCTCACCCTTCACCCATTTACTTTTTCACTATAAAATCAGAATGTACATGTACTTTTGCCAATAAGGTTCCGAAGAAGCTTCATCCAATAATGAGACGAAATATCAATTGAATTTAGCTGTCTGATTTGTTATTGTTTTACCGGCCGTTCCTACAGTGGAGAATATACACCGGTTCTCACTATAAATAGTGAGACACCGATGAAAATGTTGTACTGTTACTGTACTGTTACCGTACTGTTACTGTTTAGCGGCAAGCTAGCCGTTCTTGTACCTTATTGTAAATACACTTGTCTCTTTTTACCCTACCTCGACTTGACTTCTTTTTTTACCGTTGAACTAACATCACAACAGTTATATCCACACTTTCCTCTATTCTCAACCACATTTTGTTTGATTTATTCAAATCTTTCACTTCTCATTCCTATCTGGGTAAACACAGCTTCAAACTTGATATATTAATACGAGCAGATTGTTCTTGATAATTTTTTGATATTGCTAATATGTTTCCTGTCATTGTAGTTCACTTGTACCACACAGGAGACAGTTTAAGGTGTGGGTGTTATTTCTACCGCACCCTATATAACAACTCCCCCGTTCATCCACACATGGCAACTGCGTGTGACTACGCATGCGCTCAATTGTTGTAGACTTCGTATCCAATGCAATTCACTCTCCTACCCGATGTCATTTAAAAAGCTCAAAACTGAAAAGATTTTTTCTCTCTCTTTGATGCGTAAAACAAATATTCTCATGAGGGTACTCGTGTCTGCCATTCCTCGGGAAAATTAAGCAGAATATTTTTCGAAGCAAATCCCAGAACTCATTCAGCAAAAACCAGATTTGGCTGGAACCAGGAATAATGGAAAAATGTATTCTTATCGTATCTTCGGGAACAAAGATATTTTTTTTACATTGAAAATGGAATTGAATATAGCGTATTCTCCGACAAGCAAAATGACTGTAGGTTATTTTCTCTGTAGTTCCACAGCCCATATGTATATATATATATATATATATATATATATATATATGTGTGTGTGTGTGTGTGTGTGTGCAAACATATATATATATATATTGTGCATATATATATTTCCCTCTCAATTTCAATATCTTATTTTATCTCCCCTCTCTTTCTATATCTTATTGCCTCCCCCTCTCTCTCTCTCTCTCTCTCTCTCTCTCACACACTCTCTCTCCTGTTTCTCTCTCCCTATCTTATTCTCTCTCTGTATCTTATTTTCTCACTTTCTCTTTATCTCTCTGTCTCCTGTTGTATCTCTCAAACTACTTCTCTCTCTCTCTCTCTCTCTCTCTCTCTCTCTCTCTCACACACACACACACACACACACACATATATATATATATAAGCTATGGTAGCGAAGACATAAAGTGAACACCTCTTGGTAACTGTCAGTTTCTCGTGTATGGGATTTTCAAACGCACCCAAATTCTCTCTCTCTCTCTCTCTCTCTCTCTCTCTCTCTCTCTCTCCCCAAGTTAAGGTAGGGAAGACATAAAGTCAACGGTACATTTTTTCTCGCCAATGAGAGTTTCAGACCAAGTGAATTATTTGTGCTCGTCTTTTTCCTGGCATAGTTTTGAGTGGTGCCTCATGGGAAGGGTGATTAAGTTTTGGGGGCGTGATAGGAGGGCTAGTTATCTTGAAAATTAAATCATTTTGTAAGCTACCTACAGCCGGAATTGAAATCCGATCAGTTGGGTGTCTGTCCGAAACCTTAACCATTAGGCTGTCATCACTTACAGAATGAGAATGGGATTTGAACTGTTTTAATACAAACATCACTTTGTATGTAAAGGCCGTCATAGAGTGTTCCATTCCTTATATAGAAGAGCGTCGCGTTTACCCTTGAGTTATTAACTCACATACACAATAGAACACTACGTAGAGTTATGGAATCTTGTGTTATTCTCACACATCAAACCATCCCCCAAAGACAAGGCTTATTTAATATATCCCCTTAGTGACACTTGTACTCAGAAATCATAAAATTCCCTTCACATAACCATTACCGACATATACTTCCTAACAAATTTAAATTTCATCTCATCCCAATAAACCCTTACACCATTCATATTTGTTACATTAAAAAGTAATTTTAAAAAAATAGTTGAAAAAATATTTATTTTCTGAAAAATCCGTTGCAGGCTGACCATGAACGGGTTAAAACTCTTCCTTTTTGAAAAAGAGAATTTTTCTATATTTGAATTTGAAATATGTCTTCTTTCAAAAACTGTTACACTAAAGATATACAATTATGCCGTTGGCCGAGAAATACGTAGCAGATGTGCTAATGACGAAACGATCACATGACTTGCACGCTTTTTGGAACATCAATGCTTCCGTTTTGAATCTAAATTATTTTCTGCTTCTCTCCAGAAGAGTCCGGATTCAAAACAAGCTCTGATGATGATTTTTATAAATCGAAATATTGTTCAATATTAGCTATGAATATGATATAAAATATTTTCATTTTAATAGCATTGTGTGTTTTCATATCCTTTTATCTATACTTATATATATATATATATATATATATATATATATATATATATATATATATATATATGTATATGTTTTTTTCCTTCACATACTTTTCTGTTTTTTTCCCTCTATCTCCTCCAATATATTTATTAATAATAGAGATTGAATGTATTTCTGTCTGTAACAATAACTACGTCACAGCCTACGTCACAATATTCTTGTATTATATCTATTAATAATGGAGATTCGCTTCCGGTTTTTGTCTGTAACTAAATCTATGTCACTGCTTACGTCACACTACCTAAAATCGTCATAACATAGAATAAATACACTCAAAGTTTGAGCATGCAATGTTAGACAGTCCTCATTGGTTTTTTTAAACAAGTTTTAATAAATACATACCTGGTATTATCTATCAATATATAGTTTTTTATTTTAATATATATTTAAAGTTATCAGAACTAAGTTTCCATTTCAATTTTATTATTTTTTACTCATTTAATAAATTTATTTTATTTTTTACTCCTTTAATAAATTTGATGATTTTACTTTACTTATGATACAAACTCTCTGATATTAAATTTTCAGCTCCCATCCCCTTAGGCAATATTTATTTTACGTCGCCCAGAGGGCGTTTTTTATTTTGCTAGTACACTTAAAATTTGAGTAATCAATGTAAAAAAAATAAAATTCCTAGCTATAATACTATTAATAATGGAGATTGAATGTATTTCTGTCTGTAACAATAAAATACGTCACAGCTTACGTCACAATATTCTTGTGTTATATACACTTAAAATTTAAGCAATTTAAAAAATAAAATTTCAGTAACAAGAAGTTAACTAAAAAGTATACAAATAAAAAATACCTGCAATTTGGTGTAAAATTTATGTGCAAAATATTCAAAATAATTATTTGATTAATAACACTGGTTTATAAAGAAATTGAGGCAAGCACAAAAATAGCTGTTTTAACCTAAAGGTGCTGAATTCAGATTTGAAATCCGTTTTTACTCATCACCTCTAGTTTTTTAGATATGCATACTGTACATTTTGTACACATACTGTACATAAAGGCATATATGCATTCAGGGTTAATTTCTAATATTGTGTGACTTATATCTTCTTTTTTAGTTATTATGCAATAAATGTAAGTGATAGCATTACATTATATATATAGCTATATATCAAGACGGATTTTGGCAGTTAAGCCTAGCCAACACGTCTCAATCAACAGCCAGTAGTGCAGAGGCGAGTAGTGCACTGGCAGTCAGCAGATCATCTAAGAAAACACACTTCTAACTGTCTGCAGTACTATGAATTGGGTACATTGTGTCATCCAAGTATATTTATTCCGTCAATGTTCTTTATCTATCCTGTTTTATCTTTAATAAGCTGCTGCAACTGTTGAAATAAGCACATATATATTCTGTATATACTAAAATGAGACTATTTAAAAGACAGAAAACTAGATGTGATAGAGCAAAACTGTTTATGAATTTGAATTCAGCACACCCAAATTAGTAAAAAAAAAAACACCTATTCACATTCTTGCCTCAGTCAAAAAATATTTTTTTGTAAACCAGTGTAATTAATAAATGCAAGTAACATTTTATTTGAGAGGACAGAACTAAGTTTCCATTTCAAAATGTTTTATTTTTTTACTACTTTAATAAATTTGATGATTTTGCTTACTTATGATACAAACCCTCTGATCTCAGGCAATATCTTGTAAAAATTAATTTTTATACATTGAATTTTCAAATGCGACCCACCCAGGCAATACCTTTCAAAAATTAATTTTATACCGCCCGGAGAGTGTTTTTGTTGCTAGTGTATATAATATAGACATAAAAAATGAAGAATTCCAAAAGAAAACAGAGATACCATCAGATGAGCGTAGGTCTGATATATCTTATTTGCGGAAATCGTATGTTCAATCTTAGCTCAGAGAAGACTCGCTCTCTCTCTCTCTCTCTCTCTCTCTCCTCTCTCTCTCTCTCTCTCTCTCTCTCTATCTATCTATCTATCTATCTATCTCTATCTCTATCTTTCTATATATATGCTCTCCCGTTGATTTTTGAGGGTTCGCACCATCCACACTTTTTGGCACAGTCGATTTGATGCATCAAGGGTTGCCACAAACCCAATCAACAACCGACCTCAGGAATTTGAATTCAGAGTTATTCCTCTCCTACCCAAGGCTGAAGGGTCCAGTCTGCGCTGGAGGAAGAGGGTATTAGCGCTATGAAATCCAATCATTGTTGAGTTCCCTTAATAACCAACAATGATATATCTCCGTTTCTAGATAAAATAGTGTCTAAATACTAGGCTTCAATTAATTAATTATTTAGTTATCATTCCCACTTTGTTCCCGTTGTTCTCTTAAAAATAATTAATCCATTAATACTTTTTCTCGTCTTTTGCATTTCTTCGAGTTGCGTCACGCGTCACGCGTCATGACATCTTCGCATGTGTGGATCGCGACTTGCCTTTCGAAAATAAAACGCTGATCAAATACAGTTGCATAACTAAAAAAGACTTTCATCTCCTGTCACATATAAAAACATCCATCATTTTCTTCACCCCAAGAGACATCCTGATGAAGGTTCAATGTAACCGAAATGTTTAAACATCGATAATTAAATTAATCCCATTTTCGGAACACTTGTTTTTTCCAAATTTTCTTTATATTATCGGATTTATTTTCCATATTTACTCCCATACAAACCCTTACAAAAAAAAAAAATAAATAAATAAAAATAAAATAAAATAAAATAAATAATAAATCAAAAAAATCACACCAACATACCAACAACACATATATAACTTAACGACAAATCCAGTTCCCAATCACACATAAACAAAAAACAATTAAACAGACACACACACACACACATACACATATTTAGCTAACCAATCCCCACAATCTAACACCTGTGGTACCACCATTCACCGGCACTCCCCATTCCAGAGAGAAGAAGAATCCACTAACCACCCCAACTACACTTCCCCTACTGACGACCTTCCGCTTTCAGCATTTTGAGAATTTCCATCATTGGAGTAAGAACTATATTCAAGTCCTGAAGATGGTCTAATAAGAGACCGAAACGTTGCACCGTCGACAATAAACATCAAGTTTCCACAACATCCCGTGTTTGTCTACTTTTCTCCATATATATATATATATATATATATATATATATATATATATATATACTAGCAAATATATGCACCCTCCGGGTGCAAGTATTTTAGTTAAATTTTATAATAAAATATGATATTAAATTAGAAAGGCTAATGAAACTGAATAAGAATGTAGATAAAAAGATTTTGAACAGAGGGGGTATGATTGAAAAATAGAACAACTTTGAAACTAACTCTTCCATCATTTTCCATTACTCCCGTCTTTCATTGGTAAATTTTCCTAATTAAACTGTTTAGTTAAAGTAGGAAGTAAAGAATAATATTAGTTATTTCTTCTTGTTAAGGGATTTCATTTAAGATTTATTGAAGAGAATTTTGCTCATATTCAATAAGATAAAACTAAACAATTAGAAATCAATAATATTAAGCACATATTTATTAAAATCAAATTTTTTTAAGATCAATATGCAAATTAACCTTCCCATTCACACTGTAAAGCGGTATGTTGTTGTATATATAAATACAATTGCATGTTCTTTGTATGTAGATATGGTCAACAGTGTAAGTAATGGAAAACAATTTTATTAATAATTGAGGTTTAAATAAAAATAAAATCATGGAGAATGGGATGCACATAACAAAGGGAATTGTGGTTTGTATAGTAATATAGTTTCGGTTACAGACAGAAAAACACACAATCTCCATTATAATAAGATATATATATATATATATATATATATATATATATATATATATAATCTGACGGTTTATTTGGGGAGTTAGACATGAAATCCGACTAGCAAGAGTCAGCGTGAAAAATTAAATATGAAAAAGAGACTTTTTTCTTTTCTCTTTCTTTCCTTTAAACAAACACTGAGGATATCTATAATGATTTGACATTTGTGTGAGCTTCACATGCAAGCCGAACATCATTTTGATAAAAACGTTGCGAGTCACTTGATGATTGAAAGGAAACACTCTCTTAAGAAAATTATTTTCCCAGTCGAATTTCGCGGTTATTGTTTATTGGAATTGCCTTGTCTTCAATTTGAAGAGAAAAACCTTTTTGAAAATGTGAGCTCCATTTCTTAAACTTGTCTCTTAAAGAAACGCAATTTATTTTGGCTCACGAGATTTCTTCTAAGTAGTGGATAACTTTCCATCATATGAGACAGCTCATATCTATCTATCTGTCTATCCGTCTTTCTATCTATCTGTCTGAATATCTAGCTGTGTGTATGTCTATCTATCTATCTATCTGTCTGTCTGTATGACTGTCTGTATGACTGTCTGTCTATCTATCAATCTATTATCTGTCAGTCTGACTGTCTGACTATCTATCTATCTATAAATCTGTCTGACTGTCTGACTATCTATCTATCTATCTATCTATCTATCTATCTGACTGACTATCAATCTATCTATCTATCTGTCTGTCTGACTGACTATCAATCTATCTATCTATCTATCTGTCTGACTATCTATCTATCTATATGTATGTCTGTCTGTCCGTCCGTCTTTTTTTCTAACTATCTATCTATCTATCTATCTATCTATCTGTCAGTCTGTCTGTCTGACTGTCTATCTATCTGTCTGCCTGTCTGTCTGTCTGTATATATATATATATATATATATATATATATATATATGTGTGTGTGTGTGTGTGTGTGTGTGTGTGTGTGTGTTTGTCTGTCTGACTGTATATCTATCTATCTATCCATCCATCTATCTATCTATCTGTCTGTCTATCTATCTATCTATCTATCTAACTATATGCCTGTTTGTCTATCTATTTATCTATCTATTTATCTATCAATCTACTGACTATCTAATGTCTATCTATCTATCTATCTATTTATCGGTCTGTTTGACTATCTATCCATCTATCTATCTATCTATATATATATATATATATCTGTATGTCTGACTGTCTATCTATCTATCTGACTGTCTGTCTGTCTATCCGATTATCTATCTGTCTGTATAACTGTCTGTCTCTGTCTGTTCACGTTATCTATCGATTTATTAATCTGTTTCAATCAAGTCATTTATTTTCATATCTTTATCTCACTCTTTATATATATATATATATATATATATATATATATATATATAATATATATATTATTCTGATCACCTACACACGCACATATATGCACATACACACACAAACACATATATATATATCAGTGTTCATATCTATCTATCTATGTCTATCTGTTTCTCTGTCTCTCTATATATCACCGCAAACTCAAGAAGAAGAAGAAGAAGAAGAAGAAGAAGAAGAAAATGGTTTTAAAAATTCACATCCGTTCACTACAGATTGGTTCGATACCTGAGTAAATTCTTACAAGAAGCACACATACCCGAATGAATGACAATGGGAAAAATTAACCTGTTCCAGAAAAAAAAGCCTAAAAAGGAACCATCCGCAGTAACTATAGGCCGATAACGTGTCTACCTATGATGTAGAAAATTCTAACCCCACAGATATGAGAAGAAATCTACTATTTGTTTGATTGCCGCGAATTATTTCCGAAAAAAGAGAAAGGAATTACAGGGAACAAGAGAAACAGTTGATATACTATACATAGATCAGAACTTCTCATCGGAGTTAAGTAGCAATGAGCCTGTTCAATACTTAATAATAACTAATAACTTAATAACGATAAATAATACATAGATAACAGTCCCTTATAACACCTATTTATGTGTGCCATGTGTCCAATTGGACAATTCAGAGTGAATTTTTCGAACCGGTTAAATCGAACTTAACGGACCTAAATTCAACCATCGTATGTCACCCTGATGAAAGAAAAAAATACCAAAAATCAAGGAATTAACCGAATTTAATGAAATGTTCAGTGTTGATAGATTAATAAATAAAAGATATAATGCACCAGTTATTTTATTAAAAAAAAACTTTTACAGTTTTTCAGGTCCATTAACTTGAACACGTATCTTTGAGAATCCGTGTTACGCCTCAAAGATAAGTTGTTCAATGTTAAGTTCGATTAAACCTTGGAACCTATAAACCTAATGCCCTATGCTTCCTAGAATATTTATCTTTTAATACTCATGTATGACTTTTTATTTTGACTCATATTGCGTTTTTTTAAATTTAATCTAGCTCTTTTAACCTATAATTAAAAAGGTAGATATCCCAGGGCTTCCGGTTCAATCTTGGACGAAGCTGTTTGCATTTCACAAAGTGCAGATCTCCTTGGGAAAGGTATTAATACACCCACTCTTCACCCAGCAATGGGCAAATAGTAGGAAAAAGAAAATTTTGAATTCAACCCTGTTAAACTACGCTTAAGAAGTAGACCTTGTGTCACATCCTGTTAGTGTGGATGGGTTTATATATATATATATATATATATATATATATATATATATATATATATATATATATATATAGATAGATAGATAGATAGATAGTTGATAGATAGAGAGATATGAGCAAATTTAGATGGATATTCTCAGACTTAGATATGTATAAATATATTATCAGTCTTATTTACTTAAATGGTCACCCAATTAAGTATAGAACTGGCTCATTGCTGCTTAACCCCGGGATCAGTCCTTTCAGCGTGATCGTAATAAGACTGACAGATATATATATATATATATATATGTGTGTGTGTGTGTGTGTGTGTGTGTGTGTGTGTGTGTATTACCACTTCTTCAGTCTTGTAGGCTGTAGAATAAACCAACTGCACTTCTAAAGAGGGGTAAGATCCTCTCAGATGGGGTCAGCTGTTGACCATGAGTGGAGCACCCCTTCATCACCATTGCTCTCAGGTCCACGCTGACCCGGAGTGGTAGTACCTGTTAGGTTCCAATCTATGGGTTAAATAGAAAATTTGTTTACAAAAAAATTGAGTTCCAAAGTATCGCTACGAATCTTTCAAAACTTTGCCAGCATTAAATAAGCCATCGTGGTTGATATGCCGTAAAAAAAGCAAAGAGAAAATAACCCTCTTCTTATACAATAGTTCTTAATCATTTTGGCAATGGACACTTTTAACCTGATTGTAAGGCCCACCCTTATTCTTCCAAAGTTGACTCATCCGAGTAATAATCTTATTATAATAGAGATTGTGTGTTTTTCTGTCTGTAACCGAAACTATATTCCTACTCAAGTCACAATTCTCTTAGTTATTGACATCACATTCTCAATGATTTTATTTTTATTTAACCTCAATTATTAATAAAATTGTCTTACATTATTAATACTGTTAACTATGTCTACATACTGATAACATGCAATTATATTTATATATACAACGAAATAGCGGTTTACAGTGTGAATGGGAAGGCTAATTTGCATATTGATCTTAAAAAATGTAATTTTAATAAATATATGCTTAGTAGTATTGATTTCTAATTGTTTGGTTTTATCTTAATAAATATGAGCAAAAATCTCAATGAATCTTAACAGAAATCTATTAACATAAAAAATAACTGTAATTTTATTCTTTTCTTCCTATTTTAACTAAATAGTTAAATTAGGAAATTTACCACTGAAAGACGGAGTAAGGGAAAATGGTGGAACAGTTAGTTTCAAAGTTGTTCTATTTTCCGATTATACCCCTCTGTTCCAAATATTTTTATCTGAATCTTATTCAGTTTCCTTAGCCTTTCTAATTTAACATGATATTTTATTATGTTAAAACTTAAATACTTGCACCCGGAGGGTGCATATATTTGCTAGTTGTAATAATGTACTTTCGAATGAATGATCAATATTGCAGGTTTTGAATCTGCCAGTATCTAGTTCCAATTGACTTTTCAAATTCTTCCCAGGGTTTAACATCTCTCTTTCTTTCTCTCTCTCTCTCTCTCTCTCTCTCTCTCTCTCTATATATATATATATATATATATATATATATATATATATATATATATATAACATAACAGAAAATTACAGAAACACGCATAACCTATGTATGTGTATATATATATATATATATATATATATATATATATCAATATATGTATTGATCAAAGCCTGAAGAAGATACCAGAATATCTGAAACACGTGTTGCGTATGTGAAATAAAAAGAATAAAACATTTTTTCTGAGAACGATACATTTTGCGGACTTTCTTCTTTTTTTATAAAATATTACATTTTCTCCCGTTGGAACCAGAACAACATTTATATATATATATATATATATATATATATATATATATATATATATATATATATATATATATACACTCACTGAGGAATTAACATATATAACGAAGAGGTTATCAAGTTATATGCAGAGAGGGGGAAAGTTATAGGCAGAATGTGAGTAAGTGACGGGTCAATTTTTGCAACTTACGACTAATTAGAACCAATTAAATTGATTTTTTTCAAACATAACCCAATCCTAAAACTAAGGAAGAATTTAGTATAACTTTCGAGTCATTGAACTAAACAGTAAAAAAGACCCTTTAGGAGACAAACATTGATTCGCTCAGCTTTAGTATAATAATAGATTCTCAGACTTGATATATATAGAGATATTTTCCGACTCAGATAGGTTCTTAAGTGGTCACTCAGCTAAATCTTGAACGGGCTCATCGCTACTTAACTTCATTGATCTAGCAAAAACCGGTGCTTTCAGCGTGAAATGATCGTAATAAGATGGGTAGATACACAATGATTCTTAACTATTTTGCCAATGCACACTTTTAACCAGAGTGTAACTCCCACCCCCCATCCTTCCAAAATTGACTCATCCGAGATGAAGGTGAATTGCAATAATGTACTTTCGTATGAAAGATCAATACTGCAGGTTTTGAATCTTCCAGCCTCTAGTTCCAATTGACTTTTCAAATTCTCCCCAGGGTTTAACATCTCTTCGTAGTAGACCTCTACTGTAACCTAATTGCTTTTATGTAGATTTTTGAAAATCCAATTTAATTCGATTTTACGAGGTGCAATCTCTCTTCGACTTGTACCTCACCTCTGCCTATCGAAAAATGTTACGAGATGTTCCTAGAAGTCCAGCAACTTCGCAAAATAATTTTAAAAAAAGAAAAATGAAAAGAGAAAACTAGCGGAACTCACGGAAATTAGACGAAAATTAACATTTTATAAGAAAAATTCGTAGATGCACATTTATTCATCGGTGATACTTTTTTTCTCCTACTTTTGCCGTCGCTGGGGATTTAAATACGCTGACTGTAGTATTCCCAGATGGGTGTTAAGCCCCTTTAAGCGGAGTTATCTTCTCACAAAATAAGTGTGCCTTAGGTATGTGTGTGTGATTACAGATTGATAGGTAGATAGATTGATTAACACACACACACACACACACACACACACACATATATATATATATATATATATATATATATAATGAATAGTGATAGTAATAGTCATCTCAACCATTTTTAAAATATATATATATATATATATAATGAATAGTGAATGAAAAAATGAGAAAAGTATTTGCATGGAAAGGTGCTCAATGCTAATAAAGCAGAGCAGATTTATAATTAATGGTGATATTATGATTTCACACTCATAACTTAAAGTTTCATGGTAATCCAATCATCAGATGAGAAGTGGTTGAGATGTCAAAAAGCATGTCATCTCAACCATTTTTTTAAATTTGATTTTTAACATCTCAACCATTTCACGACTGGTTTTGGACATCTCAACCACTTCTCATCTGATGATTGGATTACCAAGAAACTTTAAGTTATGAGTGTGAAATCATAATATCACTATTATTAATATATATATATATATATATATATATATATATATATATATATATATATATATAATATATAAAAGATTGTTTGGATGTTTGTTTATTTTTTAGAAGCATTTTTAAATAAAGTATATATATTAATATTTATATTTTTGCTTGAAGTCAATTACAATGCGAATATCGCATGAATTCGATAATTATAGATAATAATGACAAGTGAATTTCGCAAAGAATTACTCGGTGTGTAGAATATCATACAGATTGTTTCAACTTATTAGCAAATATATATATATATATATATATATATATATATATATTATATATATATGTGTGTGTGTGTGTGTGTGTGTGTGTGTTTATTCCCAGCTGGGTGTTAAGCCCCTTTAAGCGGAATTATCTCCTCACAAAATAAGTGTGCCTTGGGTATGTGTGTGTGATTACAGATTGATAGGTAGATAGATTGATTAACAAACACACACACACAGACATATATATATATATATATATATATATATATATATATATATATATATCTTATTATAATTGTGTGTTTTCCTGTCTGTAACCGAAACTTTATCTCTACTCAAGTCACAATTCCCTTAGTAATTGACATCACATTCACCATGAATTTATCCTTATTTTAACCTCAATTATTAATAAAATTGTTTTACATTATTTATACTGTTAACCATATCTACATGATATTTTCCACGTACCCCACTTGTACGGGTCAGGCACAAGGCCCTATTAACGTGGGACCACCCACAAACCGAAGCTCATGGGGTGGCGTGTGAAAAATTGCGTCGATCCCGTCGGCATTCCCCCTCAAGGGGCCTCAGGCACTGGGCAATAAACCCAGCCCTGCCCCTTTAAATCGAGAGGGCAGGTGTTGCCTGGGGGAATAGCCCCCTGGGATCGACGCCGTTAATTATATCAATGGTCCAGAGGCCGAAGCCACTGTTAATCATATCTACATACTAATAACATGCAATTGTATTTATATATACAACAAAATAGCTGTTTACAGTGTGAATGGGAAGGCTAATTTGCATATTGATATTAAAAATGTAATTTTAATAAATATATGCTTAGTACTATGGATTTCTATTTGTTTGGTTTTATCTTATTGAATATGAGCAAAAATCTTGGGATTAATCTTAAAAGAAATCCAATAACAAGAAGAAATAACAGTAAATTTATTCTTTACTTCCTATTTTAACAAAATAGTTAAATTAGGAAAATTTACCAATGATAGACGGGAGTAATGGTAAATGATGGAAGAGTTAGTTTCGAAGTTGTTCTATTTTTCAATCATACCCCCTCTGTTCCAAATCTTTTTATCTGCATACTTATTCAGTTTCATTAGCCTTTCTAATTTAACATGATATTTTATTATATTAAACTTAAATACTTGCACCCGGAGGGTGCTTATATTTGCTAGTATATATAAGTATGCTTTAGGTATGTGTGTGTGATTACAGATAGATAGGTAGATAGATTGATTAATAGATAGATAGATAGATAGATATGTGGTGAAAATGTAGAATCAAAAACAAGATGTTTTTTTAAACATGTTGCGACCAGCTGACATTCAATATACTACGCAAATGACGCATGTATTAAAAATGTAGTCTATGGGCATCGAATACAAATAACTTTTTAAAAAATCTATTTGACGCATAGATGGTACCCTAACAGGTACTACCACTACGGGTCCGAACGGGCCTAGGAGTAAAGTCAATGAAGGGGTACTCCACTCTATCTAGTTCTCAAGAACTGTAATTTTGCCATTAGATTCAGTTTAATGTCATACCCAGAATACTACTTTTTGGGGTAGGTGGTTCACATATTTTGGGAGAAGGGGATTATCCTTCAGCGGGGGATATTGTCAACGTATTATGATATACCTATCTCCCATTTTTATCTAGTCTATCTAACCCTCTATCTATCGATTTATTTACCTGTCTGTCTGTCTGTCTGTCTATCTATCTATCTATCCAAGTCTAAGTATATCTATCAAACTCAATTTGTTTGGATCTATGTATCTAAATTTGTTCATATCTATCTATGGAAGTAAGATGGAGAAATTAATCCGACAGTATGTGGAAAAAGTATAGAAACAAAACACGGGATGTTATGATGGATGGAAATTTATAGTCAGTGTTCGAACATTTCGGTTTGCAATGGAAGCCTTCTTCAGGACTGTGAAATTATTTAAGAAGAAACAAGGATTTATGTGGATAAAAGATGATTGCTGTTTTGTATGCGTTGAATTTGGAAAATGTGTGGAAAAAAGGTTTGTTACCGTTAGTTGAGTGGCGTTAATTCAACGCATACAATACATCCATCATCTTGTATCCAGATAAATCCTTGTTTCTTTCCTGAAGTCCTGAAAAAAGGTTTCCAATGTAAACCAAAATGTTCGAACCTCGACTATAAATTTCCATCCATCATAACATCCCATGATTGTTTCTACATTTTCTCCACATACTGTCGGATTAATTTCCTCATCTTACTTCCATAGATAGATATGAACAAATTGAGATACATAGATAGATCCGAACAAACTGAGTTTGATAGATATTCTTAGACTTGGATACATAGATAGAAAGATAGATAGATAGACAGGGGAATAAAACGATAGATAGAGAGATAGATAGATAGTTAGGTATATCAGAATACACTGATTACATCCCCCTTCCCCAAAATATGTGAACCTCCTACCCCAAAAAGTAGTATTCTGGGTAGTTTTTCGAGAACTAGGTAGAGTGGAGTACCCCTTCATTTACTTTACTCCTAGGTTCGTTCTGACCTGTTAGGGGTGATCTATGCGTCAAATAGATGTTTTTAAAAGTTATTTGTATTCGATAAAACCGCAAACCTAATAAAAGAACTCTTAAGAAACAACTACACAAAAATGTTGTTAGGAATGCAATTCCTTAACCTCTAGACATAAAATAAGCCGAGACGGGTTGACATACCGTTAAAATCAGTTAATCATTTATTACTAGTTCTACTCCATAATAGATGCTACATTTTGATTTCCGCCCTGTCGTCTGGGGCGTTAGAATGCATCGACTGCACTTCTGCAGAGGGGTAAGACTCCCCCAATGGGGCCACCTGTTGGCCGTGGGTGGCGACCCGTGATGCTTAAGGATAGAGCCCAGGTGGATAAGCAGTTCATGACATGCAATACTCCACTTTGGCCCTATCTTGGGCTAGACGGGCGGTCTGAGAGGCCCCCTCCGATCAATCGGCTGGTCACGTCAAGCCCTAGCACCTATATGATTTTCCCAACCCTGTTGCCCTTATGGCAAGCCCCGACCCCTTTTTATCATATGGGTGCTAGAAGGCGGTGGCAGCGGGTCTACATGTCCTGGGAATGACGTTAAACTCTATATGATGGTGAGGTTCCAGTTTTGGAGGTTTGGGGAATGTGGAGCACCCCTTCATCACCATTGCTCCTTGGTCCACTCTGACCCGGAATGGTAGTACCTGTTAGGGTCCCATCTATGGGTTAAATAGAAAAATGTATCTATAAAAAAATTGTATTATCCATTAAGAATTGATTTATTTCAAAACTTTATCGGCATTAAATGACCCACTGAGGTTGATATGCCGTAAAACAAAACAAAACAAAGCAAACAAAACATTTTGCTTTCAAATGAACAAATGTTGACACCCCCACCTTTTAAGTGAAAAAATACTTCCAAACCATAGTTGTATTATTGCTACTGTACGACTGCACCACTTAGACACTAACATATTGCCTAGAGAATGAGCTAGATATGAACTGCTCAAGAATGCAGTATGTAATTTTAAACAAGTTGTGGAAACAACACCCCACGAGAAAGTAGCTATATGCCCACTTGCCACATCACACAAACCATCCGTATAAGATGAACAAGACATGCTGGATACTGCTGGAGGATTTAGGACTAACTTGTGACATTTTACTATGGTAACCAGCACACAGGCATGGCAGTGTGGACCGTTTAGCAAAGACGTACATTAACCAACTCTGCGCAGATACTGGATGCTGTGTAGAGGATCTCCCGAGAGCAATGAATGATAGGGTAAGGTTGGCAAGAGATTGTCACAGATATTCATGATTAAAATATTGTTTACCTGTGATTAAAAATTAATCAAATAAGTAACCCTTCTCTTGTTTTTTCCTTTGGTCAAATTTAACAAAAATTATAAGACCTCTGTAGATATATAAAATCCGCCCAACGAGCTTCCAGTGGGCAGTGGGTGGTTATCGGTGATGCTTAAGGATGGAATCCTGGTCCCCTAGCAGTCCATGATATGTAATACTCCATTTTAATCCTTCAGCTAGACAGGTGGTCGGGGAGGCCTCCTCCAATCAATCACCTTAAGTCGTAGCACCTATATGATTGTCCCAATGTTATTGCTTTATGACAAACTGTTGTGATGTTAATCCAACAGTAAAAAAGAAGTCAAGTCGAGGTAGGGTAAAATAAGACAAGTGTATTTACAATAATGGTACAGGAACGGCTAGCTTGCCGTTAAACGGTAACAGTACAACCTTTTCACTCGGTGTCTCACTATTTATAGTGAGAACCGGTGTATATTCTCCACTGTAGGAACGGCCGGTACAACACAAACCCATAACCATTTTTATCATATAGATAGATTTAGATGTTTGTATTTCATCGTGGGCGATTTGGACGGTCTCATTTTTAACCAGAGGATGTTGCGGTATCATAACGGACGGAAGAATAAGCAACAAGCGTATTAATATATAGATTCTTTCAATTTTTTTTTTTCATTTCCAAGTCAGCCTTCTTGAAATCGAAATAAGATTAAAAAATATTTGTACCTGAGGCTGTGTCGCAGTCTGCTGACCTTTGACCTATAGATTCTTAAACACTGAACTTGGCAACTATGATATTAAACTGTTTAGACACTGACGTCACTCAGACGTTGTAGAAAAAAAAACTCAATTTAAAAACCTCAAATGATAAATACTAACGTCAGTGTGTCAATGTGTCAAATTTTTCAACTATACTCTTGGAGGCCGTAACCCAACATATCATACCATTTTGGAATCAGACTGACCCCGTGAGCAAATTAAAATCATTCTCTACCGAATCCAGACACGCAATCCTGAAATTTCTGAGTTGTAGGAAAGAAAAGAAAGAAATAGAAATAATAAATTTATTAATTAATAGTAGTACAAATTATTAAAAAAAATATAAGTAAAAGAAAAACTTTATTGGTTTAAACTACTATTGAAGGGAGGCCATGCCTAATAGCGTGAAGCTAATCCCATGGAAATGACCACACTTGGACGCTCACAGGAAACGATACATGAAACACACAACGTAAACATATACATATATATCATGAGACAAATTAGCCGTGTGAGAATCTAAATGCAAATCTGTTGTTTATAAGAGGCAATAAAATGATTTTTCAAAAGTGTTTTAAGGACAAAATAATTTACTGAAACAAGCTTCATCTTTTCTTTATCAAAAAATAACGACTGAACAGTATTCCAAGAATTAATTGCATCAAAACGAATCGAATTATGCCCAAAACTAACAGTGTTGATGATAGGGAAATTAAGCAAACCAGATTGGTCAGCACGAGTGAAATGGACGCGTCGACCCGATTTCGAATCCTGAGCGTAGCTACAGTTCACCAATACCCTTGAGAAGGGTATGAATCCAACTACTCTCCTTCCAGCGATGGGTAAATTGTAGGACAGACTGGGCTCTTTAACCTTGGTTAGGCAACCAGTCTAGGAGAAGGAAAACTCTGAATTCAAGCATGTTAAACTCCGCTTGGGGTGGTCACTACTAGAATAGGATCAGTCCTAATTAGTGATCTGTTGAGAATTTTGGGTATATAAAGTGTTTGCTAGACGCCTGCTCCTATTTATAGACTCCGCTACAATTATGTGCTCTACCTCTTGGCCAATCACTGGCACTACTCTGCTGCTGATACAATACTTATACTGACCATACTGGCCATAACTACGTTGACACTCTTTGACTACGGACATAGGATTGAAACACTGGACCTTTACAAATACGCAGGATAGGACTTATACGCTGACCAAAGGATTCCATAGCACAGGACTTTCTTTAAGCCCTTTTCAACTGGCCAAGGATGGCATTTAAAAACTTTACAGGATCTATTTCACTAACCATGTTTTACTTATTGCAATTTTTGACAGGATTTTTATGAATTTTTTTTGTAAGATAACAATTTCTATAACAGGAAAATAAATTTAGAAATAATCGAAATTAATTGCGAGTTCAAAAAAATGTAATTTCCACTGAGATTGAGCTATGCAATAGCAATCGATAAGTCCCAAGGACAAGCACTGAAAATAGCTGGGATTCAATCTGATAAAACCCTGCTTTTCTCACGGCCAGCTCTATGTTGGCTTTTCAAAGGGTTGGGAATAGAAACAAGCGATTCGTACTGACACCGAATGGGAAAATCAAAACTTTTGTTAATCATGCAGCTTAGAAATACGATTCAAATTGGTGAAAATTTGAAAATAAACTTTCTTTTTTTTTTTTTTTTTGGTTTGTTTTGTTTTACGGCATATTAACCTCAGTGGGTCATTTAATGCCGATAAAGTTTTGAAATAAATCAATTCTTAATGGATAATACAATTTTTTTATAGATACATTTTTCTATTTAACCCATAGATGGGACCCTAACAGGTACTACAATTCAGGGCCAGAGTGGACCAGGGAGCAATGGTGAGGAAGGGGTGCTCCACATTCCCCAAACCTCCAGAACTGGAACCTCACCATCAGATAGAGTTTAACGTCATTCCCAGGATATGTAGACCCTCAGCCACCGCCTTCTAGCATCCATACGATAAAAAGGGTTGGGGCTTGCCATAAGGACAATAGGGTTGGGGCAATCATATAGGTACTGGGGCTTGACGCGACCAGCCGATTGATTGGAAGGGGCCTCTCCGACCGCCTGTCAAGACTAAATAAGGGTCTAAGTGGAGTGTTGTAGGTCATGGACTGCTCAGCCATCAAGACTCCATCCTTAAGCATCGTGGGTCGCCACCCACGGCCAACAGGTGGCTATATTTGGGGGTGTCTTACCCCTCTGCAAAGGTGCAGTCAGTCCATTCTAACAGCTCAGTTGACAGGGTGGTCGACTTTCTTAGATGGTTTGGGAGATGGGGAGTAAATGGCCGTACAATCGCTATTAGAAGATAGATGATAGAAGATATACCAGATCCGGCCAGAAGAATAAACGACAGAATCAGCAGTAAGAGGTATATAACAACTTACTTGTTCTTCTTTATCTTCTTCCTTTCCATTTCGGCCATGATCGTCTAGGGCTGTTCCGTCTAGATGCTTCTTTTTAACTTTTTAGCTCTTGTCTGGCGTGTTTCTAAGTAAGGCCTTCTTTTCAAGTCTGACATAATTAATCAACAAATCTTGTTACTACTTTGATAAAGCTTTATTTTAGTGCCCATTTTTGAACTCACCGCGCGACATGAGCCCAACTCCGCAATCACACGTCTGCAATACGTCACATTTTGGCTGAAACTGATCAAGTGACTTGCGAGATTCCTGCCTTTGGGGTCAAAGTTCTCAAACTGTCTGTAATGCTACCTCAAAGATTATGGAACAAGTGCACATGTATACATACACATTCACACACATACACCTGAACATACATTTCTGATAGAGAAATAGCTGAATCAAGATAAAGGAAGAAGAAAAGAACAATGAAAATATGACTGTTCCCTTTTTTCCAAGCTGAAACCGTATCAGTATTACTGTATGGTTGCACCACTTAGATTTTCTCTCTCTCTCTCTCTCTCTCTCTCTCTCTCTCTCTCTCTCTCTCACACACACACACACACACTCTCTCTCTCTCTCTCTCTCTCTCTCTATATATATTATATATATATATATATATATATCCCTTTTCTCTTCCGGTCTTCTATTTCTCTCCCCACTCTCTCTTATCTTATCTAACTCCATCCCTTTCTCTCTTCTATTTTTCTTTTATATCTCTTTCTTTCTCTCTCTCTCTCTCTCTCTCTCTCTTATATATATATATATATATATATATATATATATATATATATTATTCCTTTCTTCTCTCTCTCTCTCTCTCTCACACACACAACTTTTCTTATATTTCTCTCTCCCCTTTCTTTCTCTCTTTTCCTGTCTTCTATTTCTATCACCCCCTCTGTCTGTCTGTCTGTCTGTCTGTCTCTCTCTCTCTATTCCTTTCCGTAGGAAACACGCCATAAAATAGCGATTGTACGGCCATTTACTCCCCATCTCACAAATCATCTAAGAAAGACGACCACCCTGTCAGCTGAGCTGTTAGAATGGACCGACTGCACCTCTGCATAGGGGTAAGACACCCCCAAATATAGCCACCTGTTGGCCGTGGGGCGACCCGCGATGCTTAAGGATGGAGTCTTGATGGCTGAGCAGTCCATGACCTGCAACACTCCACTTAGACCCTTATTTAGTCTAGACAGGCGGTTGGAGGGGCCCCTTCCGATCAATCGGCTGGTCACGTCAAGCCCTAGCACCTATATGATTGCCCCAACCCTATTGTCCTTAAGGCAAGCCCCAACCCTTTTTATCGTATGGATGCTAGAAGGCGGTGGCTGAGGGTCTACATGTCCTAAGAATGATGTTAAACTCTATCTGATGGTGAGGTTCCAGTTTTGGAGGTTTGGGGAATGTGGAGCACCCCTTCCTCACCATTGCTCCCTGGTCCACTCTGGCCCGGAATTGTAGTACCTGTTAGGGTCTTATCTATGGGTTAAATAGAAAAGTGTATTTATAAAAAAAGATTGTGTATCCATTAAGAATGACTTTATTTCAAAACTTTATCGGCATTAAATGTCCCACCGTGGTTGATATGCCGTAAAACAAAAAGCAAGACGAGCAAAATACAATGGAGGCGTAGGGACGAATTCATAAGCGACGTTCTCATATGGACTCCTACTCATGGACACACCAGTGTTGACCACCCAGCAAAAACTTATATTCATTACCTCTGTAACGACACTGTGTGTCGTCACGTATCTTTGAGGTGTAACACAGATTCTCAAAGATATGTGGTTCAAAGTTAACTGAGCTGAAAAAATGTATTTTTTAAAAATAAAATAACTAGTGCATTATATATTTTATTTATTAATCTTTCAACACTGAAAATTTCATTCATTTCGGTCTCTCGGTCAATCTTTCTTTTTTATTTTTCTTTATTTTTCTTTCTGTCTTTCTTTTCATTCTCTCGGTCATTCTTATTCTTTATTTTCTTCTTTCTTTCCGTCTTTTTTCGTTTAATTTCTTTCTTTCTTTCTTTCTTTCTTTCGTTTCATCCTCTTTGGTAGTCTTACTCTCTATTTTTTCTTTTTTTCTTTCTTTCTTTTCATACTCTCTGTAATTATTCCTCGTTCTTTCTTTCTTTCTTTCTTTCTTTCTTTCTTTCAGTCTGTTTCTTTCTTTCTTTCTTTCTTTTCATCTTCACATGTAATCGTTCTCTATTTTTTCTTTCTTTTTTTTCATTTATTTCGGCATCACGATCAATCTTTCTTTCTTTCTTTCTTTCTTTCTTTCTTTCTTTCTTTCTTTCATTCTTTCAGTTATTCCTTCTCTTTATTTTTTTTTCTTTCATTTCTTCATTTCAGGTTAATTCCCTGATTGTTGGTATTTTTTCTCTTTCGGTGGGTTGACATACGATGGTGGAATTTAAGTCTATACTTATATTTATCACCTCTGTAAGGACACTGTGTCGTCGCGTATCTTTGAGGTGTAACACAGATTCTCAAAGATACGTGGTATAAAGTTAACTGACCTGAAAAATGTAAAAGTTCTTAAATAAACTAACTGGTTCATTATATCTTTTTTTTTCATTAGTCTATCAACACTGAAATTTTTCATTAAATACGTTTAATTCCCTGATTTTTAGTATTTTTTCTTTTTCGCGGGTGGAATTAGAGCCCGTTAAGTTCGATTTAAACCATTTCTCTGCTCGAGGTTTCTTGTATCATTGGGCTGAGTCCGCAAGCACATACACTTAAAAGTACTTATATGTCAAATATTTAAAGAAAGTATTTCTGGAGCGATGTATTTTTATTTGTGGAATCGTAAGTGGGGCAGCTGAACGGGTCTAATGAGAAGGGTGATGCAAATGCGTAGAGTGCGGGGGTGGTCAGATATTTGGATGAAAAATGGTGAATTTTACAGCGAATATCGGGTTATTAGTTTACTTCGATCTGGGGCATGAGGGGGCGAGAAGGGGGCGGTTTGAAATATTTCTAATTTGGAACCCTTCATTGGGGAAATGGGCAGAAATATAAATGTTTTCTTTTCCGATGTGTTTTTTTATTTATATTTTGGCCTATTGTGAATATTAATATTAGTCTTTGTTTAAGGATTTCTTTCTTTCTTTCTTTCTTTCTTTCTTTTTTCTTTCTTTCTTTATTATCTCTCTCTGATCAATATTTCTCTCTATGTCTCTCGATCAATATTTCTCTCTATGCTCTATTTTTCCTCTCTCTTTTTTCTCTTCTTTCATCTCTCTCTATTTCTCTTTCTTCTTGTAATTTTTCTTTTTTCTTCTGTCTTTGTTTCTTTCGTTCTTTCTTTCATTCTGTCGGGTAATCTTTCTCTGTAATTTTCTTTCTTTCTTTCTTTCTTTCTTTCATTTCGGTCTGTCGGTCAATCTTTATTTTTCTTTATTTTTCTTTCTGTCTTTCTTTTCATTCTCTCGGTCATTCTTATTCTTTATTTTCTTCTTTCTTTCCGTCTTTTTGTTTATTTTCTGTCTTTCTTTCTTTCTTTCTTTTCTCTTTGGTAATCTACTCTCAATTTTTTCTTTTTTTCTTTTTTTTCTTACTTTCTTTTTATCCTCTCTGTAATTATTCCTCTTTCTTTCTTTCTTTCTTTCTTTCTTTCAGTCTTTGTTTGTTTGTTTGTTGTTTGTTTCTTTCTTTCTTTTCATCTTTGCATGTAATCTTTCTCTCTATTTTTCTTTTTCTTTCATTTATTTCGGCATCACGATCAATCTTTCTTTCTTTCTTTCTTTCTTTCAGTTATTCTTCCTCTTTATTTTTTTCTTTCATTCTGTCTTTGTTTATTTGTTTCTTTCCCTTCTTTCTTTTCATCCTTTCGGGTAAACTTTATCTAATTTGTCTTTCTTTCTTTCTTTCTTTCTTTCTTTCTTTCATACCGGAATCACGGTCAATCTTTCTCTCTATTTTTCTTTTTCTTTCTTTTTTTCTTTCTTTTCAATCTCTCAGTCATTTTGTTCATTCGTTCGTTTGATAGTTCTTACTTTATATGATTTATGCTTTTATTTGTCTGTTTTTCTTTCTTTCTTTCTTTCTTTCTTTCGTTCGTTCGTCCGTTCATTTACTTTATATACTTCATACATTCTTTTTCTTTATTTATTCTTTTTTCTTTTTCTTTCTTTCTTTCTTTCTTTTTCTTTCTTTCTTTCTTTATTTCTTTCTTTTTTCTTTCTTTTCTTTTTCTTCTTTATTTTTCTTTTTCTTCTTTCTTTTTCTTTCTTTCTTTCTTTCTTTCTTTCTTTTTTTTCTTTCTTTCTTTCTTTCTTTTTCTTTCTTTCTTCTTTTGCTTTCTTTTCTTTCTTTCTTTCTTCTTTCTTCTTTTCTTTCTTTCTTTCTTTCTTTTCTTTCTTTCTTTTCTTTTTCTTTCTGTTTTTCGTTTCTTTGTTGTTTACTATCATTCTATTACGATTCCCCCTTCTTTCTTCTTTCTTTCTTTCTTTCGTTCGTTAGTTTGATAGTATTTACTTTATATACTTCATACTTTCTTTTTCTTCTTTTCTTTCTTTCTTTTTCTTTCTTCTTTCTTTCTTTTCGTTAGTTCTTTCCTCCACTTCACAACTCTCTCTCTCCTCCCCCCTCTCTCTCTCTCATTCATTCTCTCTTTTGTTCATTCGTTCCTTCCTTAGTGTTTCTTACTATCGTTCTTATTAGGAAGAAGGGCTTTTTTCTTTCTTTCTTTCTTTCTTTCTTTCTTTCTTTAGTTCTTTCCACTTCACAACTCTCTCTCTCTCTCTCTCACTCACTCTCTCTCTCTCTCTCTCTCTCTCTTCTCTCTCTCTCTCTCTCTCTCTCTCTCTCTCGTTCGT
The DNA here is from genome assembly GCA_023376005.1 of Doryteuthis pealeii. NCBI lineage: Eukaryota > Metazoa > Mollusca > Cephalopoda > Myopsida > Loliginidae > Doryteuthis > Doryteuthis pealeii. Next base: position 2,485,286 of record CM042177.1, read on the forward strand.
TCGTTCGTTCCTTTGTTATTTTTTAATATCGTTCTTTATTACTATTGCACTTTCTTTCTTTCTTTCTTTCTTTTTTCTTTTTTTTTTTCATTCCTTTATTCATTCCTTCTATCGTTCATTCGTTCCTTTGATAGTTCTTATATTATATACTTCATTCTTTCTTTCGTTCGTTCTTTCTCCACTTCACAAATTATCTACTTACATATTTGGATTCAGGTAGGGCCAGTTTCATTTCCTGGTTCCTGAAGCCTCCCGCAAAGAGCAATGTCGATGAACCCTAACTATTTTGGGCACCACTCATCAGACGCAAGTGAGATTCCGCATTAAACTTGACCTTGTACCATATCATGCCCTGGCGTGATTCAGAACTGTTATATATATATATATATTATATATATATATATGTGTGTGTGTGTGTGTGTGTGTGTGTGTGTGAAAATGGAAAAGGAATTGAATCCGACAATATGAGGAAAAATGATTAAAGAAAAGAAATGTATATATATATATATATATATATATATATATATATATATATTATATATATATTCAGCTAAATCTCACTTAGTTTACAAAGTTTGAGAACTCTAGGTGAAGTTCATTTCCGCTTAGAAATGTAGCCTGCTATACTTGGCGACTGACTGTGGCTGTGTGGGTAAGAGATTTGGCGAGCGTAAGTTCGTTCGGGTCTCAAACCCGGCCAGAGGCAGCTGCTAAAAAATCGTATAACTATACTGATGAGAGGTGATACCTCGAAACACGTGTCTATGGTTTACTCTACTATATATATATATATATATATATATATATATATATATGTGTGTGTGTGTGTGTGTGTCTCTGTGTGTGTGTGTGTATGAATATGTGTTTGTGTTTAGTATTAAGTGTTTCTGGGATAGCTTTCAACCAAAATTGAGAACTCAAACGTATATATGAAAATATTGCAGAAATCTTATTATAATGGAGATTGTGGGTTTGTTTGTCTGTAACCGAAACTATATTACTATACAAGTCACAATTCCCTTTGTTATTTACATCACATTCTCCATGATTTTATTTTTATTTAAACCTCAATTATTAATAAAATGGTTTTACATCATTAAGACTGTTGACCATATCTACATACTCATAACATGCAATTGTATTTATATATACAACAAAATAGCGGATTACAGTGTGAATGGGAAGGCTAATTTGCATATTGATTTTAAAATTTTGATTTTAATAAATATATGCTTAGTATTATTGATTCCTAATTGTTTGGTTTTATCTTATTGAATATGAGCAAAAATCTCGGGGATAAATCTTAAAAGAAATCCATTAACAAGAAATAACTGTAAATTTTATTCTTTACTTCCTATTTTAACTAAATAGTTAAATTAGGAAAATGTAGCAATGAAAGACGGGAGTAATGGAAAATGATGGAAGAGTTAGTTTCAAAGTTTTTCTATTTTTCAATCATACCTCCTCTGTTGCAAATCTTTTTATTTACATTCTTATTCAGTTTCATTAGCCTTTCTATTTTAATATGATATTTTATTATATTAAAACTTAAATACTTGCACTCCGGAGGGTGCATATATTTGCTAGTACATATAAATATCAGTGTTTGTGTAGACTTTTACATATACGGATCATTAAGAATAGATATATGAAAACCTTAATTTATCAGAAATAAATTTATTTCAGCAAACTTTGCTTCTTTAAGACAAAAGATTACATATCAGATTGAGATGAGAAAATCATATTACATAGACACGATAAATAAAGTTTGTCCCTTAGAAAATCAGACATGAAGAGACAAAAGTATCGGAAATAAATTTATCTTAAGATTATATATATATATATATATATATATATATATATATATTTGGGAGAATATGTGCTTAATTGGAGTCGTACATAATTTTGAAAATTAATCAATTAATAATTAATCAATTAGGCGGGAATGCCCGACTAATTAATTAATTAATTATTAATTAATTAATTTTCAAAATTAGGTACGACTCCAATTAAGCACATATTCTCCCAAAAACTGTCGGCAAAAAAGTCATATCCAAACACATCGTGTTTTACATACTATATATATATATATATATATATATATATATATATATATATTATATATTTTCTTTAATTCATTTTCTTCTTCTTTTAATCCCTTTCTTTTTCTCTGAATGGATTTTTCTTTTCTTTTTTATTCTTTATCATTTGTCAAGTTCCATTGCTTTCTTCTTCTTCTTCTTCTTCTTCTTCTTCTTTTCTTCTTCTTCTTCTTCTTCTACTTTTTTTTCTCAATCTTTCTTTCCCGATGTTATCTTGCATGCTCTTCTCTTTCCTTCTCTCCTTATCATTCCCATCATTTCCCCTTCCTCCACCTCTTCTTTCTTTCTTTCTTTCTTCTTTCTTTCTTTCTTTCTTTCTTTCACTCTTCTTTTATTCTCTCCTCATCATTCTCTTCTTCTTCTTCTTCTTCTTCTTCTTCTTCTTCTTCTGTTAGTTCCTTTTCTTCATTTACCCTTTCTCTCTTTCTCTCTTTCACTGTTCCCAAAAGCCCCAATGACTGTCCGATTTTTCCCGCCCAAACCAAATGGAATATCAATAAATACGTCCCACCTTCATCTTGTTACACTTCCTGCGTCTATTGAAATACCTTTGCGTCCTTATTGCTGGTCTGGACTAAACTATGTTTTATCCCTCTTATGTTGATTTAATTAAATATTGTTAGTATGTATAAATTGACTTTGTCTTTTCCCTACCGAATATTCTTTGTTGCGTTATTCTTTTTGATAATCTAATGAATTATAAGAATGCGACTATTAGCTTAGAATTAAGAACCCGCTAATTACTATACCATTAAACCAAGAAACCCATAAAAACTAATCAACCGTTGACATTTCTCTGCGCATTATGAACTTTTACTTTGATATCATTAGTTCTTATGTCTTTATTTTCCGCTGCTATGAGAATTGTTCCAGCGCGTGGTGTAATGGTTAAAATCATGGGAAATGGACTCGTCGCCCCGAGTTCAAATCCTGGACGTGCTAGTTGCATTTCACTTAGCGCTAATAATCCTTGGAAAAGGTATGGATCCTACTCTCCTTCCAGCTATGGGTAAATAGTAAGGTAGACTGGGCTCTTTAACCTTGGTTAGACAACCTGTCTAGGAGAAGGAAAACTCTGCATTCAAACCTGTTGAACTCCGCTTAAGAAATTGACTTTTATGTCACATCCTGCTCGTGCGGAGGGGTTGGTAAATATAATAATAATATATATATATATATAAGAATTGTTCCAGTTACTACTTTCATCTTACCTGTTCTTATCCATGTCTAGGTCATCTCGAGTGCAATTTCCTTAATTTGTCGCTTGAAGTATCCATACACTTGTTTTTCGTCTCATTTTTGTTTTCTAGATTTTTCTTACTATTGTTGTTTTTTCTTTCTTTGTTTCTGTTATCTCAGCTGATATCGCTGTAATATCTACATCTATCTATCTATCTATCTATCAATCTAATTCTGTTCATATCTCTATCTATCTCAGTCTGTTCATATCTATCTATCTATCTATCTATCTATCTATCTCATTCTGTTCATATCTATCTATCTATCTATCTATCTCATTCTGTTCATATCTATCTATCTATCTATCTATCTCATCTCATATCTATCTATCTTCATTCTGTTCATATCTATCTATCTATCTATCTATCTCAATCTCATTCTGTTCATATCTATCAATCTCATTCTGTGCATATCTATCTATCTATCTCATCTGTTTATATCTTTCTATCTATCTATCTCATTTCTGTTCATATCTATCTATCTATCTATCTATCTATCTATCTATTAATCTATCTATCTATCTTTCCATTCATCTCATTCTGTTCATATCTATCTATCTATCTATCTATCTATCTATCTATCTATCTATCTATCTATTCTGTCATATCATATCTATCTATCATCTATCTATCTATCTCATTCTGTTCATATCTATCTATCTATCTATCTATCTATCTATCTATCTCATTCTGTTCATATATATCTCTCTCTCCCTCTCTCTCTCTCTCTCTCTCTCTCTCTCTCTCTCTCTCTCTCTCTCTCTATATCTATCTCTCTATCTATCTCATTCTGTTCATATCTATCAATCTATCAATTTCATTTT
>CM042177.1:2494449-2504449 GCA_023376005.1 Doryteuthis pealeii
TAAATAGCTATTTTTTAAAAATCAATCTTTAAAATAATCTGAAGAAACAACTATATATTTACCAAATCCTCTGAGACACAAACGGAGTTTTAGAAGGTTTAAATTCAGAGTTTTCCATCTCCTAGACTGGTTACCTAACCAAGATTAAAGAGGCCATTCCTTTAGCTGGAGGGAGAATGGATATATACCGTTCCCAAATGTATTAGCGCACGGTGAAATGCAAACAGCCATGTCCAGGATTTAACAAAGGTCATGCATTTTATAGTTAATTTTTTCCGGTACGTTTTATAGCAAAATCAGTTTCAATGCAATTTTATATAAAAATCATTGTCGATGAATTTGCATACTTAAAAACATTTCTAATAGATTTTCTTATTAAAAATCCTTTCCAATGCATTTTCATAGTAAAATTATTGCCTAATACATTTTTATTGTAGAAATCATTTGTAATGCATTTCTATAGCAAAATCCTTTTCAATGCAGTTTTATAGTTAAAATAATTTCCAATGTATTTTTATAGTAAACAAAACAAACATTTCCAATGCCAAGGTTCAAGAGCCCAGTCTGTCCTATTATTTACCCATAGATGGAGGGATAAGTTTTGGATTCAAACAAAACCCTTGCAGCAAGGGAGGACAATCATTTTCCAATGTCAACCGCAATTGTAGGGATATTTTGTTGTATATAAGCCGTGCTGCAATCCACCACTTAAATGTATAGACTAAGCGAGGCCAATCAGCAACCAGAATACGTGGTTGGTTAAGTATTTAATCACTGATACCGACAGACGTCCATTTGCACTCATTGATAAAAGACCTGCAACCCTGTGGAGCACCAAGGAACAACCAAAGGATCATACACAGTATTAAGGTAGTATTAAAATCGTAACAAAAACAAGAAAAGATAATCCCCACAAATGTATTAATGTACTGAAGAGGATGTAAATTAGCATTGAAATATTACGAACTTCTTTGTGGACTGAATGTTGACTATTTGTTGTCATTTTTCATAGGTAGGTGTGGGACGGGGTGTGTGGGTGTGTTCCAGTCTGCAGGCTTTTTTGACCTTCTACAGCGTTTCTGTCATCCTCCCCGGGGAGTCGACGTCACCTGACACAGACACAAACCACCAGGTGGCGCACGAACGATGGATTGGATTTAATTAACACTCGAACTTTTAATCACGAAACTATTAATCGACTCTTGTTATCCCTCTCTGTCTGCCTGTCTGTCTCCCCCCTTTCTCTCTCTTTCTCTCTCTCTCTCTCTCTCTCTCTCTGTATTTTACGATCTCCAGTCTCCCTCTATTTTCCGGTTTATTGTTCTCTCTCTCCCTCCCCCCTCTCTCTCTCTTTTACTCTCTCTCTCTCTCACTCTCTCTCTCTCTCTCACTCTCTCTCTCTCTATCTCTCTCTCTATCTATCTCTATCTTTCTCTTTCTCGATGTCTCTCTCTCTCTCTTTCTTTCTCTTTCTCGCTGTCTGTCTGTCTGTCTATCTGTCCCTCTCTCCCTCTCTCTCTCTCTCTCTCTCTCTCTCTCACTCTCTCAATATATATATAAATATATATATATATGTGTGTGTGAGTGTATGTGTGTATAACATACTCTCTTCTACTATATCTTATACTTCTTTTTATATCTTATTCCCCTTCTCTCTCTTTCCCCACACTCTCTTCTTTCTCTTTCTCTTTCTCTCTCTCTCTTTCTCTCTCTATCTCTATCAATCTCTCTATCTTTCTCTCTCGCTGTCTGTCTGTCCCTCTCTTCCCCGCTCTCTCTCTCTATCTCTCTATCTATCTATCTCTCTCTCTCTATATATATATATATATTTCTCTTTCTTGCTATGTGTCTATTTATCTGTCCCTCTCCCTCTCTCTCTCCCTCCATCCCTCTCTCTCTCTCTCTCTCTCTCTATATATATATAATATATATATATATATATGTGTGTGTGTGTGTGTGTGTGTGTGTTTGTGCGTGTATATATATATATATAACATGCTCTCTTCTACTATATCTTATACTTCTTTCTATATCTTATTCTCCCTTCTCTCTCTCTCTCTCTCTTTCTCTCTCTCTTCTCTCTCCTTCTCTCTTCTCTCTTCTCTCTCTCTCTCTCTCTTTCTCTCTATCTCTATCAATCTCTCTATCTTTCTCTCTCGCTGTCTGTCTGTCTGTGTCTGTCCTTTCTCTCTCTCTCTCTCTCTCTCTCTCTCTCTCTCTCTCTCTCTCTCTCTCTCTCTCTATCTATCTATCTATCTATCTATCTCTATCTACCTATCTATCTATCTTTCTCTTCCTCGCCGTCTGTCGGTCTGTCTGTCCCTCTCCCCGCTCTCTCTCTCTCTTTCTTTCTATATATATATATATATATATATTTAATATACCAAGCGTGTTGGTAGATCCTTGCGGAGAGAAAAAACCCGGCAGAGAGTTTGATTGTAAAAATATACTACCAAACATCAACCAGGAAGAAAAAAATTTTTGAAAAAAAGAAAAGACCAAGATATTCGTACCAACAAAAAATAATCTATTGGTACAGTATTTGGCCAAAAGAAAAAACAATTTATATGTATATATATGTATATAAGATATATATATATATTCATATAACCGCTAGGAGAAGCTAATTTGTAAAAAGTGCTCGATACCTAAGTAGAGCCAAGTAATAAAGATAATCTACTGAGTCAGACGAACCTACTATTAGTTTCGCATAAGGCTCTTCAGGGCTAAAATCTGAGTCAGATTTTAGCCCTGAAGAGCTTTATGCGAAACTAATAGTAGGTTCGTCTGACTCAGTAGATATCCTTATTATATATATATATATATATATATATTTGTGTGTGTGGGTGTGTATATAACATGCTCTCTTCTACTTCTCTTATATTTCTTTCTATATCTTATTCTCCCTTCCCTCTCTCTCTCTCTCTCCCTCTCGTCTCTATCTTTCTCTCTCTCTCTTTCTCTCTCTCTCTCTCTCTCTCTCTCACTCACTCTCTCTTTCTCCTTTCGCTCTATCTCTGACTTATTGTCTCCACTCTCCTTACTTCTTTCTGTATTTTATTTCTATTCGTTCTCTCTTTTTCTATACATTTTCTTCTCCCCATCTTTCTTTCTGTATCTTATTTTATCTCCCCTCTTTATTTTTATATCATGTAGCACAGGCGAAAATAGTCACATCCGGCTCGTAGCGAAAGTATAAATACATACTTCTTAAAATGTCAGTATGAGATCACGAAGTTGATTTTGAAATGTTAAATCTTTACCCCTTCTAAGCCGCTTACGGCGGATCTCTCACCAAAGTACAAAAATTGATCGTTAGTTAATTTATAATTGAGCAGAAGGACACTCATTATCATAATAATACGAGCATATTTGAATAGAATGAGTTCTATATGAACTATTTAATATTCTATTATATAGATCAAATAGATAAATCGAATGAGTTCTATATGAACTTTGAAATATTCTATCATATAGATAATATAGATAAATAGAATGAGTTCTATATGAACTTTGAAATATTGTATCATCTTATTATAATGGAGATTGTGGGTTTGTCTGTCTGTAACCGAAACTATATTACTATACAAGTCACAATTCCCTTAGTTATTTACATCATATTCTCCATGATTTTATTTTTATTTAAACCTCAATTATTAATAAAATTGTTTTACATTACTTACACTGTTGACCATATCTACATGCTAATAACATGTAATTGTATTTATATATACAACAAAATAGAGGTTTACAGTGTGAATGGGAAGGCTAATTTGCATATTGATTTTAAAAAATTGATTTTAATAAATATATGCTTAGTATTATTGATTTCTAATTGTTTGGTTTTATCTTATTGAATATGAGCAAAAATCTCTTCAATAAATCTTAAAGAGAATCCCTTAACAAGAAGAAATAACTGTAATATTATTCTTTACTTCCTATTTTAACTAAACAGTTTAATTAGGAAAATTTACCAATGAAAGACGGGAGTAACGGAAAATGATGGAAGAGTTAGTTTCAAAGTTGTTCTATTTTTCAATCATACCCCCTCTGTTCAAAATCTTTGTATCTACATTCTTATTCAGTTTCATTAGCCTTTCTAATTTAATATCATATTTTATTATAAAATTTAACTAAAATACTTGCACCCGGAGGGTGCATATATATGCTAGTATAGATAAAATAGATAAATAGAATGAGTTCTATATGAATTTTAAATATTGTATCATATAGATAAAATAGATAAATAAAATGAGTTCTATATGAACTTTGAAATATTCTCTCATATAGATTAAATAGATAAATTGAATGAGTTCTATATGAACTTTTAAATATTGTATCGTATAGATAAAAAAAACACCACAAAATGTTGGTACAGCCACGGAGAACATTTGGTAGGCAAACTGTTAAGTTCAGTGTTAATTTGATACAGGGCAGATTTTTCTCAATTTGTAAAATCTTTTCCACTTGTTTTTCTAATGAGATTTTTATTTCTCCCAAGTAACAAGAGGCGACAACAAAAGCTCATGTTTTGCTCTCCCAGCGCATAATTCCAAACTCAGACACACTCTCGCCTCTCATTCATCTTCTCTCACATGTCATCACGTCTCACGGTTCGTTCGATAAAAACAAAACGATGTGGCACAATGATGATTCATCCTTCAACTTTTCCATTGTCATCTAACACATATATTTGCTAAAACAGTTGCGAGCTAATTTACACGTCAGTGTTACAATCATATCTCTCCTCCCGCATAATGTTACGGAACTAATGTCAAGACTCAAATGCAAATGGCTGCACTGTTGCGCTCTTTATATATAGACCTTTCCAGGGGCAGATCACTCTGTTCTACGTCAATTGCCATCTAACACATATTTTTGCTAAGAACATTTCTGTGCTATTTTACTAGTCAGTGTTACAATCATATCCCCACCCCGCATAATGTTACGGAACCAATGTCAAGACTTAAATGCAAATAACCACTCTGTTGCGCTCTTTATATACAGATCTTTCCAGGGGCAGATCACTCTGTTCTACGTCAATTGCCATCTACACATATTTTCGCTAGAACATTTATGTGCTATTTTACTCGTCAGTGTTACAATCATATCCCCACCGCATAATGTTACGGAACCAATGTCAAGACTTAAATGCAAATAACCACTCTGTTGCGCTCTTTATATACAGATCTTCCCAGGGGCAAATCACTCTGTTCTACCTAAAAAATGAGGGTGTCTATCTCCTGACCTGAATCTGTTAATCTACTCTCACACATTTTCCCGTTTATAATACTCTAGTCACCATTATAGTAGCCACAACTGTTTCTTGATTGCATTTTTTAAAATCTCAACAGTCCGGCTCCTACTTTCATTGTCAATGTACACAACTTCTTTAGTGTGTGAGATCATCAAAAGTTGAAATAGAGAAATGTCTTGTAATTTGTGATCTCTTTTTAAAATAGAAATTTCTTTGACTGACAAAGATTATCATGAATACAATATGGGAACCCATAATTAAAAAGGTTAGATCAGATTGAAAAAAAATGAGTCTAGGTAAAAAATCATACATAAGTGAATAGGCAGATATTCTAGCCAAAAACAAGACATTAGGTGTATAAGTTCCCAAAATTCACACTGGATAGTTTAATTGGACACATGACCTAGTGGATAAAGTAGTTAGGTTAAAACAGTTCTAAGTGACAGTTATCTCTAGATTGCAGGTTCAATCCTGATCAAGGGCAGCAGTAACATAGAATAATGAATATACATTGGAAATTAATTTTGTTTAACGATGGTTAATATTGTTTTATGTATAAATTAATTTCCAATGCAGTTCTCACATTTTAAAATGCCTATAACACTTTTCCTATCAATTCTCTTCTTTCCAGCCTCCACATCCATTAATATAATTTGAAAAACTGGAACACCTCACCCCTGATGATGGCCCTTCGAAGTGCCGAAAGTACTCGAGACATGAACTTTGGTGGACTAATCCACGAATTCCACCCAAATATTAAAAAGTTGGCCAGAAAACTTGAAAAAATCACAAATATAATTGTTAAACAGATGAGATGTGTCTTTTGTTTAATTCAACATGCATAAATGAAAAAATGCTGCCCAAATACACACACACACACACACACACACACACACACACACACATATATATATATATAATATATATATATATATATATATCACCGTCCTCATATCTCTCGTATATCTAGTTTTTCCTAGATTGTATTTTTGTTTGCAAATCTTGATTGTAATTTTTTTCCTGATTATTGTAATATAAAAACTTATTTATTGTAATAAGATTCAGCCAACGAATTAAAACAATGCTACCATAGCATTAAATACTCTATGGATTTCCTGAAGACTTCAGAGCTACACAGACCCCAAACACCATTCGTGCCGTGTATCCGGACACATTGACACTTTGAAAATGTCAGAGAGGCTTTAAAATGTCCAATGGTGATTTCCGAGATGCGCCTCGCTTGGGAAAAGTAAAACAAACAAACAAAGAACCAAACTATTAAATACATAGGTTCGTTTACATATTTTACGATCACAGAGAGATCTAGTTTGCGAACAAACGATCCTTACTTATATGCTTGGTAGTGGAAGTTAATTTAAATCACCCCTTAGAGAGCTCTACCGAATTTACGGGAACACACACACACACACACACACACACACACACACATATATATATATATTATATATATATATATTTGTGTGTATGTATGTATGTGTGTATGTTTCGTTGTATGTGATTTAAGGGAGTAAGTTCTCATCTACTGTATCAATTTCGCGACATGCTATTTTACATTGTGTTTGACTTGCTATTTTATTTCTACTAGCAAATATATGCACCCTCCGGGTGCAAGTATTTAAGTTTTAATGTAATAAAATATTGTATTAAATTAGAAAGGCTAATGAAACTAAATAAGAATACAGATAAAAAGATTTGAAACAGAGGGAGTATAATAAAAAATAGAACAACTGAAACTTACTCTTCCATCACTCTCGTCTTTCATTGTTATTTTTTCTAATTCAAGTATTTAGTTATAAGAGGAAGTAAAGAATAAAATGACAGTTATTTTATCTTGTTAATGGATTTCATTTAAGATTCATTGAAGAGATTTTTGCTTATATTCATTAAAATAAAACCAAACAGTTAGAAATCAATAATACTAAGCACATCTTTATTAAATTCGATTTTTTAATATTAATATGCAAATTAGCCTTCCAGTTCACACTGTAAACCGCTATTTTGTTGTATATATAAATATAATTGCATGTTGTTAGTAAGTAGACATGGTTAACAGTATTAATAAAGTAAGACAATTTTATTAATAATTGAGGTTTAGATAAAAATAAAATCATGGAGAATGTGATGTCAATAACTAAGAGAATTGTGACTTGAGTAGGAATATAGTTTCGGTTACAGACAGAAAAACACACAATCTCCATTATAATAAGATACATGCTCTATCAATAGTATTGCGCACTCTTAAGAGTCGGTTTGGCACGGTCGGTAGAACGTCGACCTGGACATTACAAGGTTCCTGGTTCGATACCGGCTCTCGCCATCTAAGCGTATGAATAGCACAGGGATTTGGCGTATTCAAAGACTCCGTTGAAGAATTCAGAAATTCAGATCCTCCAATACCTGATCCCTCAGATGAGTCTCATTTGGGAAAAGACAAAGAAACAAAATAATTTTAATGGCGTATTAAAAGACTCCGTTGAAGAAGCAGGTCGGAAAGGTTTTCATGAATTTAGAGGCTACAATACCTGATCTATCAGATGAGCCTCATTTGGGAAAAGTCAAAATACAAACAAACACAATTGTTTATGGCATGTTGAAGGTCTCCATTGAAGAAGAAGAAGAGGAAGAACTATGTCAGCACATCAGAGTGTCAGATTCACACAGCTTAGTTTACACACAATCTCAAGCAAGTCAGAAAGGTTTCAAGGGATTTAGTTGTTCCAACACATGATAGTGTTCCTCAGTGTATGAGTAGCGCAGCTTAGCTAATCTGATATGTGTTGTAAAGGTAGGTGTAAAGATCCACCTTAGCAAAAGAAAAGAAAAACAATCAAGAGAAAAGCAAATAGAATCTCACGTTGTTTAGCTAATAACGACAGGCTTTACGTTTTTAATACCCCCCATAAAAATTGAACAGGTGTCACATCCTGTTCTTGGGAAAAAGATAAAAACATACTTCTTAAAATGTCAGTATCAGATCCCGAAGTCGATTTTGAAATGTTAACTCTTTAAACCGCTCACAGCAGCTCTCCCACCAAAGAACAGAAACTGATAGTTAGTTCATTATAATTGATTTGGTTTGGTTTGATTTTTTTACAGCATATCAACCGCGGTGGGTCATTTAATGCCGATAAAGTTTTGAAATAAATCTTTTCTTAATGGATAATCAATTTTGTTTATAAACTCATGTTTTTCTATTTAACCCATAGATGGGACCCTAACGGGTGCCATTATAATTGAGCAGGAAGACTGACATTTCAGTAATAATAGGACTTTATTTGAATAGAATGAGTTCTGAGGTGAATAGATATGAACTTTGAAATATTACACCATACAGATAGAACACCCAGGAAATTTTGGTACAGTCATGGAGAAAATTTGGTAGGTAAAAAGTTAAAGCCAAAGATCGTATTTTGATCAAGAGCAGATTTTGTTGTTCTTGTAAAATCTATTTCGATTCTGTGAATTCAGCCAACGAATTAAAACAATGCTATCAATGGCATTAAATACTCTATGGATTTCCTGAAGACTACGCAGACCCGAAACATCATTCGTGCCGTGTATCCGGACACATTGACACTTTGAAAATGTCAGGGAGGCTTCAAAATGTTCAATGGTGATCTCTCAGATGAGCATCATTCGGGAAAAATAAAACAAACAAGCAAACAAAGAATATTAATGGCGTATTCAAAGACTCTGTTAAAGAAGCAGGTCGGAATGGTTTTCAAGAATTTACAGGAATTAAGAAAACTAACTAAGCTAAATAAGAATGAATATAAAAATATCACACTTATTTTATTTTTATTTTAATTGATTTTTATATAATATATATATATATATATATATATATATATATAATATATATATATATATATGATTAATATTGATATTTTTGAGAAGAAAATGAAACAGCGAATAATTATTTATTAAACCCAGTTCTTATAAATTCATTATGCAAATAATTACCACTATATACTGAGTGAATCTTTATTTCTCAGATATACATAACACATATTTCAGTATTTTACATGCATTAAGAATATGGGCAGTTTTGCGGCAAATCTAACTGAGCAAGACTTTAATAGAGGCATCGTTAATAAATAAGATAACATGCTAATGTTAATTAAGATTAAACAATATCGTTGAGAATATAATCTAAATAACTAAGGAAATCTAGACGTCAGTAGTGACGTAGTTTCGGTTACAGACTGGCAGTTACATAATATCAATTATAACAAGAGTCAGCCAACGAATTAAAACAATGCTATGAATGGCATTAAATACTCTATGGATTTCCTGAAGACTTCAGAGCTACACAGACCCCAAACACCAGACACATTGAGACTTTGAAAATGTCAGAAAGGCTTTGAAATGTTCAATGGTGATCTTTTAGATGTGCCTCATTCGGTAAAAGACAAAAAACAAAGAAAGAAACAAAAGAATTTTAATGGCGTATTCAAAGATTCCGTTGAAGAAGCAGGTCGGAAAGGATTTCTGGAATTTAGAGGCTCCAGTTCCTGACAGTTGAGAAACAAACAAATAAAAACATTGTTAATGGTTTGGTGAAAAGACTCCGTTGAAGAATTATATCAGCACACCAGAGAGTCAGATTCACACTGCTTAGTGTACGACAATCTTAAGCGGGTCAGAAATGTTTCCATGGTTTGTGAGGGTGGCACACAAAGGAATTTGAAAAATAAGTTGTCAGAAAAGAAAAAAAGATTT
>CM042177.1:2509449-2526949 GCA_023376005.1 Doryteuthis pealeii
AGCTAAAATCAACAAAATCAATCTAAAATGTACTCCTTAGATTCAATACTGTCCATAGACAGCTTCCTGAGCCCAAATAGCGTCTCTAGCAACCGTAAACAGCGTCCTTAGCAACCAACTACAAAAGCTACAAATAGCCACTTTCGGGATTAAAAATCGCATCTTACACAAAGACAATAACACAGCAAAAGGTGACCAGAAACTACTTTCACAATATGTTTTTAAATACAAATTTTTCGTTTATTTCCTAGTTGAGTAATATGCGTATCTTATTATAATGGAGATTGTGTGTTTTTCTGTCTGTAACCGAAACTATATTACTATTCAAGTAACAATTCCTTCTACAGGATTTTATTTTTTATTTAAACCTCAATTATTAATAAAATTGTTTTACATTATTAATACTGTTGGTAATATCTACATACTAATAACATGCAATTGTATTTATATACACAAAAATAGCAGTTTACAGTGTGAATGGGAAGGCTAATTTGCATATTGATATTAAAAATCTGATTTTAATAAATATGTGCTTAGTATTATTGATTTCTAATTGTTTGGTTTTATCTTAATGAATATTATCTAAAATCTCTGGGATAAATCTTAAAAGAAATCCATTAACAAGAAAAAATAACTAATTTTATTCTTTACTTCCTATTTTAACTAAATAGTTAAATTTGGAAAATTTAGCAATGAAAGACGGGAGTGAGGGAAGAGTAAGTTTCAGTTGTTCTATTTCTTTATTATACCCTCCCCTGTTTCAAATATTTTTATCTGCTTTCTTATTTAGTTTCATTAGCATTTCTAATTTGATACAATATTTTATTACATTAAAACTTAAATACTTGCACCCGGAGGGTGCATATATTTGCTAGTATATATAATTGAGTAAACAGCGTCCTTAGCAACCGTAGACAGAGTCCTTAGCAATATACTCCAAAACCTGCAAATAGCCACTTCACGGATTAAAAATCGCGTCCCTAACAACTGTTATAGCGTCCTTAGCAACGGTCTTTAAAAACAGCTAAAGTAAAAAAAATCAATCTAAATGAACTTATTAGATTCCTGATTGTTCATAGACAGCTTCCGGAGGCGAAATAGCGTTCCTAGCAACCGTAAACACCATCCTTAGCAACCTACTACAAAACCTGCAAATAGCCACTTTCCAGATGAAAGTTAGGGTTAGTGTTTAGCGTTAGGGTTATGGTTGGGGTTTAGGGTTAGTTTAATCGGAAAATAAATAAATAATTTGGGTTCTGTTTTTTCTGGGTCACACATGTTACTCAACTAGGAAATTGTTATATACTGTATCAGTTGACAACGCTGGTGTGTAGCACACTGGATTAAAGACCAACGCAGGTATACAAAAGAAAGCTGGACTTTATTTCCTTCCTCGGTTGGCGTGGATGAAAGGAGGTGTGATAATGCCGGCTTGGATGAACCGTAGTTATAACAGGTCGCTTCCTCGGAGAGTCGACGGGAGTGACTGAAGTTAGTGGCTACCAAATCTCAACTCCCGAACTCTCCGTCTAACCGTCACTTTTTCAATTTTACCCAGCATGCCCTGGTCTATTCAAATTACACCGGAACTGTACTGCGTGACCTGCAATCCTAGATGTGTCACCAGTCAATAGGAAGTCCTTTGTCATCCTGCTATTGTTGTTTTTCCGGACAGTTCGTTTGACCCGGTCAGCAGTAAGCCTCAGATCTTACCCACTCCTCCTCTTTATTCGATCCAGACTTCTGTTTGGAACATCCTTTGTTTCCAAATTCCCTTGTCTTTTTTTAACTTCTTTTCGCGCCAAAAGAATTGAAACAATAGTTAATCTGCAACAAAATAACGAAGTTTTCTTTTAGGGATGGGGAAAATATGTTTCAGCAGTATTATCATATAACAAACATCCAGTTTCACATGGTGTAGAAGACATTGCTTGTCAGAACAGGAGACACTAGACCAAACAATCAGAAGATGAGATGCTTTGTTGGGGGTGGGGTGGGGGGCGATCAGCATCAAAATGGATGTTGCCATTCAGTCCCAATATGGTGATTCGAATCAGACGCTAGATAACATTTCTTTGTGGTTGGTTGGTTGGTTGGTCGGATTTTGGTACCCTGGTTACTGAGTAGTCAATGGCCTACAACACTCCACTTTGGCTCTTACTTGGGCTAGACGGACGGTCGGAGAGGCCTCCTCAAATCAATCGGCAAGTCATGTAACTTTCACTATATAAGAGTTGTTACAGTTCCAAAATCAACCTACCCCACAAGGATATACCATTAATGTTCATAGGCAGGGTATCTAACAATTACACGTGCATTTCTCATAGCGCTAATAACCTTGGAAAGGTATGCATTCAACTACTCTCTCTCTCTCTCTCTCTCTCTCTCTCTCTCTCTCTCTCTCTCTCTCTCTCTCTCTCTCTCTCTCGTTATGGATAAAATAGTGGGGCAGAACTAGGCTCTTTAATCTTGGCTAGGTAAGTAGTCTAGAAAAAAGGAAAAACTCTAAATTTAACCCTGTTAAACTCCGCTTAAGAAATTTACTTTGTGTCGCATCCTGTTGTGTGGAGTGGTTTTGTAAATACACACACACACACACACACATACATATATATATATATATATATATATATATATGTGTGTGTGTGTGTTGAAAAAAGAAATAAAGGAAAGAAAGTATAGAATGGATAAAATAGGATATTTTAGTCAATGTTACTTACACGTGTTTCGGTCAGGAGTTTATCCATGTGTACATTATTCAAACAATTATTATTTTTAAATAACAAAATGAAATGAAATAATAATAATAGAAAAAATGTAGAAATGTTATTAATTAACTATAGATCTATTATTATTATTTCATTTCATTTAGTTATTTAAAAATAATAATAGTTTGAATAATGTACACATGGATTTTGGCTTATATTCATTAAAATAAAACCAAACAGTTAGAAATCAATAATACTAAACACATATTTAATAAAATCACATTTTTAATATCAATATGCAAATTAGCTTTCCCGTTCACACTGTAAACCGCTATTTTGTTGTATATATAAATATAATTGCATGTTGTTAGTATGTAGATATGGTTAACAGTATTAATAACGTAAAACAATTTTATTAATAATTGAGGTTTAAATAAAAATAAAATCATTGAGAATGTGATGTAAATAACTAAGGGAATTGTAACTTGAGTAGTGATTTAGTTTCGGTTACAGACAGAAAAACACACAATCTCCATTATAATAAGATAGATATATAACAGTCACGCAAACTAGAACGTACCAAACTATTGCAAAACTTTTGACTCACCCTCATATAAATGGCAGTATTTTCTTTGTTCTCCGTTGGAAGCAAGGTATTGAGATAAGTGATTGTGAAGAGAAAGGCATGAAACGGTATAAAAGCAGATGTTGTTGTAGTCCGCTACAGGCAAGAAACTTTGAGATGTGCAAGAACAAATGTGCATTGTTGCGACTCTCAAAAGATCTGACTCATCCGAATCTCGTATTGTGGAAGTCTCCGCTCAAAAGGTCAACGGGTCGTCACTTGAGTCCTATGCCCTTCACAAATCGACACATTTGAAATTGCCTCTCCACCACTGGATTCATCATACGCATATAGGATTTCCCGTCCTTTTGTCTGCTCACAATGGATCTTGTGTTGCTCTTTCAAACAGGATTTCTACTTTTATCAAAACAAAACGTCCACAAGATCGTTCTTGGTTTCTTGTATGTATCCTTAATACTCTTTGGGGACCAAGACTTTTAAATGATAACATTTTCGGTGTGGAATTATCTCTGTATATTGCAGATAGCTATATTACAGTATTGTAGGTGTACTTACCATGACATAAATGAACAATAAATGAAACGTTCATTTTCTACATAAAAAAAGGTGTGTTAAAAAAATTCCAAGACTAAAGCTGTATTTACTGAGACAGAAATGAACAATGAATGAAACGTTAATTTTCTACATAATGAAAGGTGTGTTTTTAAAAAAACTTTCCGGGAGTAAATCTGTATTTACTAAGACTGAAATGAACAATGAAAAAAATCATTAATTTTTTCATGATAAAAGGTGTGTTAGAGATGTTTCGAGACTGATGCTGTATTCATCAAGACAGAAATGAACAATGAATGAAACGTTAATTTTATTCAAAGACATAAATGAACAATAAATTAAACGTTCATTTTCTACATAATGAAAGGTGTGTTTTAAAAAAAACTTTCCGGGAGTAAAGCTGTATTTACTAAGACTGAAATGAACAATGAAAGAAACATTAATTTTTTCATGATAAAAGGTGTGTTAAAAATATATCAAGACTGAAGTTGTATTTACCAAGACAGAAAGGAACAATAAATTAAACGTTAATTTTCTACATAAAAAGGTGTGCTTAGAAAAAAACTTATCAAGACTAAAGCTGTATTTACTAAGACAGAAATGAACAATGAATGTTAATTTCATTCAAAGACAGAAATGAACAATGAATGAAACGTTCATTTTTTTTTCATGATAAAAGGTGTGTTAAAAACGTATCGGGACTGAAGCTGTATTTACCACGACAGAAATGAACAATGAATAAAACGTTAATTTTCTTCATGATAAAAGGTGTGTTAGCGATGTATCGAGACTGAAGCTGTATTTATCAAGACAGAAATGAACAATGAATGAATGTTAATTTTATTCAAAGACAGAAATGAACAATGAATTAAACGTTCATTTTCTACATAATGAAAGGTGTGTTTTTTTTTTTAAACTTTCCGGGAGTAAAGCTGTATTTGCTAAGACTGAAATGAACAATGAAAGAAACATTCATTTTAGGTGTGTCAAAAATATATTCATTTTAGGTGTGTTAAAAATATATCAAAACTGAAGTTGTATTTATCAAGACAGAAAGGAAAAATAAATTAAACGTTAATTTTCTACATAAAAAGGTGTGTTTTAAAAAATCTTTCCGTGAGTAAAGTTGTATTTACCAAGACAGAAATAAACAATGAATGAATATTAATTTTATTCAAAGACAGAAATGAACAATAAATTAAACATTCATTTTCTACATAATAAAATCTTTCCGGGAGTAAAGCTCTATTTACTAAGACATAAATGAACAATGAATGAAAAGTTAATTTTCTTCAAAATACGAGATTGGTTAAAAATTATCAAGACTGAAATTCTATTTAAAAAGGCAGAAATGAACAATTGATGAAGCATTCATTTTCCTCAAAATAGGAGCTGTGTTCAACAAGTATTGAGACTAAAGCTGTATTTACCAAGACAGTAATGAACAATGAATGAATGTTAATCTCATTCAAAGACAGAAAGGAACAATGAATTAAACGTTCATTTTCTACATAATAAAATGTGTTTTTAAAAAAAAACTTTCCGGGAGTAAAGCTATATTTACTAAGTCAGAAATGAACAATAAAGAAATGCACTTCTTTTTTTTTTCAAGATAAAAGGTGTGTTAAAAACGTACCAAGACAGAAATAAATGATAAATGAAAGGTTTTCTAAATAATAAATTATGCGTTGAAAAATCTTCTGTATTTACTAAGACAGATATGACACAATGAATGAAAGGTTTCATTTTTTTAAAAATAAAAGTTGTGTTAAAAATATGTCGAGACTGAAGCTGTATTTACGAAGACAGAAATCAACAAGGCATAAAATTTTATTTTTTTTCAAAATACGAGCTTGTTTTAAAATATTCAGACTAAAACTGTATTTACCAAGACAGAAACGAACAATGAATGAAAAATTAAGTTTCTTCTAAATACTACCTGGTTTCAAAAAGTATTGAGGCTAAAGGTTTATTTACCAAGACAGAAATGAACGATTAATGAATAGTTAATCATTCTACAAAATAAATGGTGTGTTAAAAAACTTACCGAGTCTAAAGCTGTATTTACTAAGACAGAAAAGAACAATGAATGAAACGTTCATTGTTTGTCATGATAAAAGGTGTGTAAAATGTATCGAGACTGAAGTTGTATTTAACAAGACAAAAGGAACAAGATAATGGCACGATTACCTTGATCTTTGCGCATGTTCCATTGTTGTGGAGTGCGATTTTGTTATTTTATATTATATAGATCTTCCTTAGACCGATTTGCTTACTTATATATAATTTATAGTACCAAACATAATGTAGGTATATAGTCTGGAAAAAATTAAATAAAGGAAAGAAAGTTAAGAATGGATAGATTTTTGCAAAATTAAGGTTTTTGTTTTTGAACGAAAGTTGTTTACATTTATTCACCAATATGTTGGCATTCGCGCCATATTTTTGTCGGTCATGCCGATGTGTATACCTTTTTTGGTTAAACCTTCATTGATTTGACATTTATCTCGAACCCAAACACCACAGTAAATGAGCTCTGATATGATTTTGTAAAATCGAAATATGTTCAATCAATATCAGCTATTGTATTATTTATAAATTGTTTGTCTTCTTCTTACAAACAGCACCATTGTTATGATGTTGATTTTCACTTTCACCTGTTGTTTCTATCAATACTGGTATCTTCATATCCTTAATTATCTTTTAACTTATATATATATATATATATATATATATAATATATATATATATATATATATATATATATATATTAGCAAATATATGCACCCTCCGGGTGCAAGTATTAAGTTTTAATGTAATTAAATATCGTATTAAATTAAAAAAAGCTAATGAAATACTAAATGGGAAATGCAGAAAAAAATTATTTGAAACAGAACAATAGAGCAACTGAAACTTACTCTTCCATCACTCACGTCTTTCTGTTGTTATTTTTTCTAATTTAAGTATTTAGTTATAAGAGGAGAATAAATAATAAAATTACAGTTATTTTTTCTTGTTAATGGATTTCATTTTAAGATTCATTGAAGAGATGTTATTGCTATAATTACGATTATAATATACAAAACCAATACAATTAGAAAATTTAACTTAATACTAAAACACATGATTTAGTAAAACCATTGTTTAATATCAATATGCTTTAGCTTTCCTAGTCTACACTGTAAACTGTTATTTTTAGTGTTATATATAAATCATAATTGCATGTTTGTTAGTATGTGATATGGTCAACAGTGCTTATTCGGCCTCTGGACCATTGATATAATTAACCGGCGTCGATCCCAGGGGGCCATCCCCCCAAGGCAACACCTGCCCCCTTCGATTTAATGGGGCAGGGCTGGGTTATTGCCCAGTGCATGAGGCGCCCCCCTTGATGGGAGGGATGCCGACGGGATTAGTCACGCATTTTTTTACCCGCCACCCCATGAGTCTCGGCGGTTGTGGGTGGTCCCACATAAATTAGGGCCTTGTGCGCTGACCCGTACAAGTGGGGTACGTGGAAAATATCATGTAGATATGGTTAACAGTATTAATAACGTGAAACAATTTTATTAATAATTGAGTGTTAAATAAATAAAATAAACATCTTGAAGAATGTGATGTAAATAAGTAAGGGGAATTGTAACTTGAGTAATAATATTAGTTTCGTTACAGACAGAAAAAACACAATCTCCATTATAATAAGATAGTATATACAGTCACGCAAACTAGCACGTACCAAACTATTGCAGAAACTTTTGACTCACCCTCGTATAAATGCAGTATTTTCTTTGTTCTCCGTTGGAAGCAAGGTATTGAGATAAGTGATTGTGAAGAGAAAGGCATGAAACGGTATAAAAGCAGATGTTGTTGTAGTGCGTACCAGGCAAGAAACTTTGAGATGTTGCAAAAATGTGCATTGTGTGCGACTCTCTCAAAAGATCTGACCTCATCCAGATCTCGTATTGTGAAGTTCCGCTCAAAAGGTCAACGGGTTCGTCACTTGAGTCCTATCCCTTCACAAATCGACACATTTGAAAATTGCCTCTCCACCACTGGGATTCATCATACGATATAGGATTTCCCGTCCTTTTGTCTGCTCCACATGGATCTTGTGTTGTTTGCTCTTAACAGGATTCTACTTTTATCAAACAAAACGTCCACAAGTCGTGTCTGGTGTGTTGTCTTATGTATCCTTAATATCTTTGGGGACCAAGACTTTTAAATGATAACATATTTCGGGTGTGGAATATTATCTAACTAGTATATTGCGATGAGATACCAAATGCGTTCAAAAAGTATTGTAGGAATGTAACTTACCATGCAGAAATAAACAATAAATGAAACGTTCATTTTCTACATAAAAAAAGGTGTGTTAAAAAAATTACCAAGACTAAAGCTGTATTTACTGAGACATTGATAATGAACAATGAATGAACGCTTAATTTTCTACATAATGAAAGGTGTGGTTTTTAAAAAACTTTCCGCGAGATAAATCTGTATTTACTAAGACTGAAATGAACAATGAAGAATCATTAATTTTTTCATGATAAAAGGTGTGTTAGAGATGTTTCAAGACTGAAGCTGTATTCATCAAGACAGAAATGAAACAAATGAATGAGAACTTCATTTTAATCAAAAGATACATAAAGAACAATGATTAACTGTCATTACCTACATGAATGAAAGGAGTAGTTGTTAAAAAAATTTTAAGGAATGTGAGTAAAGTTGTAATACCAGACAGAAAGTAACAATGAATGAAAGAAACGTTCATATTTAATCAAAACGAATAATGACAATGAATTAAACGTTCATTTTTACATAATGAAAAAGGTGTGTTTAAAAAAAACTTTCGGGAGTAAAACTGTATTTCTAAGACTGAAATGAACAATGAAAGAAACATTCATTCTTTTCTCATGAAAAAAGGTGGTGTTTAAAATATATCAAGACTGAAGTGTATCATTACCAAGACAGAAAGGAACAATAAATTAAATGTTAATTTTCTACTTAAATAGAAAGAATGGTGTGTTTAGAAAAAAAACTTATCAAGATTAAAGCTGTATTTACCAAGGCAAAAATGAACAATGAAATAAAACGTTCATTTTCTTCAATGATAATAAGAGGTGTGTTAGAGAGATTATCGAGACTGAAGCTGGATTCATCAAGACAGAAAATAAACAATGAATGAATGTTATTTTATTCAAAGACAGAAATGAACAATGCAAGCTAAACGTTCATTTTCTACATAAGTAAAAGAGTGTGTGTTTTAAAAGATCTTTCCGGAAGTAAAGTTTGTATTTACCAAGACAGACATGAACAATGAATGAATTTAAGTTTTATTCAAAGACTAAAATGATGAACAATTAATATAAACGTTCATTTTCTACATTATAGAAAGTGTGTTTAAAAAAAAACTTCCGGGGAGTTAAAGCTGTATTTACAAGACTGAAATGAACAATGAAAGAAACATTCATTTTCGGGTGTGTGTTTAAAAATATATTCATTTTAGTGTGTTAAAATATATACAAACTGAAGTTGTATTATCAAGACAGAGAAGGAAAAATAAATTAAACGTTAATTTTCTAATAAAAAGGTGTGTTTAGAAAAAACTTACCAAGTCTAAAGCTGTATTACCAAGCAGAATATGAACAATGAATAAAAGTTCATTTTCTTCATGATAAAAGGGTGTGTTAGAAGTGTATCGAGACTGAAGCTGTTATTATCAGACAGAAAATGAACATGAATGAATGTTAATTTTATTACAAGAACATAAATGAACAATAGAATAAACATTTCATTTTCTACATAATAAAAACTTTCCGGAATGAAGATGTATTTACTAAGACAGAAATAAACAATGAATGAAAGGTTATTTTTCTATCAAAATGGAACTTCACCATCAGATAGAGGTTATAACATCATACACAGGACATTAATACCTCAGAGAGTGAATATGCGATTAATGGTGATAAGGCGTAATCCACGTTCCAGAGCTCCAGAATGAACTCACTACAGATAGAGTTTTAAATACATACCCACATAATACCCTCAGAGTGACTGGAGATAATGAGTTAAAATATACAAAGAACTGAATATCATATCTTACAAAATGGCAGTAGAAGTTGAACAATTGTAATGAAATTATTTAAAAAGAAAATAAGCAAATGTTCCATTTTATATATAGATCCTAAAAGGAGCTGTGCTCAAACAATATATTGTGAACTAAGCTGTGTTTTACTCAGACAGAAATAGAAACAATGAATAAATAGTTGAATTACATTCCAAAGACAGAAATGAACAATGAATGAAACGTTCATTTTTTTTCATGATAAAAGGGTGTTAAAACGTATCGGGGACTGAAAGCTGTATTTACCAAGACAGAGAATAAATGATAAACGGAAAAGGTTTTCTAAATAATAAATGTTACGTTGAAAAATCTTCTGGAATTTAAGTTGTAAATTTACTAAGACAAAAATGAACTAATGAAGATGAAAGGTTTCATTTGTTATTTAATAAAGATTGTGTTAAAAAATATATCAGGACTGAAGTGTATTTACGAAGACAGAAATTAACAATGCATAACAAAATATATTTTCTTCAAAACAAGAAGAAAGAAAAAAGAGAAAGGTCAGAATGAGAATAACAGCGTAGGGAAAAAAGAAAGAAAAAGAAGAAAAAAAAAAAAGAAACTAAGGAAAAAAGAAGGAAATATGAGATGAAATAAGAAAGAAGAAAATTTAAAAGAAAGGATGAAATAAGAAACAGAAGATGTAATAGCTAATGATAATTACCCATATCTATGTATCAAATAGATATATTTTCGGTTTCTTTTTAGTGAATATACATACATATAATTCGAATATACAGATTTATGTAAACATGTTTGCCTACCATGATTATGATGGTTAAGAGTATTGCGGGATTCAGTTAAGACATTTTTGCTTAATTTATAAAGTACGTGGCATAAACTACTTTCAACATTGTGTTTATTTTAAATACAAATTTTTCGTTTATTTCCTAGTTGAGTAATATGCGTATCTTTACATAATGGATATTGTGTGTGTTTTATTCTGCGTAACCGAACTATTACTATTCAAGTAACAATTCCTTCTACAGGATTTTATTTTTTATTTATTAAACCTCAACATATTATTAATATAAAATTGTTTTACATTATTAATACTGTTGGTAATATCTACAAACTAATAAATGCAATTGTATTTATATATACAACAAAATAGCAGTTTACAGTGTGAATGGGAGGCTAATTTTGCATATTGATATTAAAAATCTGATTTTAATAAATATGTGCTTCTAGTATTATATGATTTCTAATTGTTTGGTTTTATCTTAATGAATATTATCTAAAATCTCTGGATAAATCTTAAAAGAAATCCATTAAACAAGAAAAAATAACTAATTTTTTCTTTACTTCCTATTTTAACTAAATTTAGTTAAATTTGGAAAATTTAGCAATGAAAGACAGGGAGTGAGGGGAAGAGTAAGTTTCAGTTGTTCTATTTCTTTATTATACCCTCCCCTGTTTCAAAATATTTTTTATCTGCTTTCTTATTTTAGTTTCATAGCATTTCTAATTTGATACAATATTTTATTACATTAAAACTTAAATACTTGCACCCGGAGAGTGATAATTGCTAGTATATATATAATTGAGTAAAAGCGCCGCGTCCTTAGCAACCGTAGACAGAGTCCTTAGCAATATTACTCCAAAACCTGCAAATAGCCACTTTACGGATTAAAAATCGCGTCCCTAAAACTGTTATAGCGTCCTTAGCAACGGTCTTTAAAAGCTAAAGTAAAAAAAAAAAATCAATAAATGAACTTATTAGATTCCTGATTGTTCATAGACAGCTTTCTGAGGCGAAATAGCATTCCTAGCAACCGTAAACACCATCCTTAGCAACCTACTAACAAAACCTGCAAATAGCCACTTTCCAGATGAGTTAGGGTTAGTGTTTAGCGTTAGGTTATGGTTGGGGTTTAGGGTTAGTTAATGGGAAAAATAAAATAATAATTTGGGTTTTGTTTTTTCTGGTCACTCATGTTACTCAACTAGGAAATTGTTATATACTGTATCAGTTGACAGCGCTGGTGTGTAGTACACTGGAATTAAAGACCAACGCAGGTATACAAAAGAAAGCTGGACTTTATTTCTTCCTCGGTTGGCGTGATGAAAGGAGGTGGGATAATGCCGGCTTTGGATGAGTGTGGTGAAATGAACCGTTAGTTATAACAAGTATCTTCCTCGGAGAGTCGAGGAGTGACTGAAGTTAGTGGCTACAAAGCTCAACTGCGAACTCTCCGTCTAACCGTCACTTTTTCAATTTTACCCAGCATGCCCTGGTCTATTCAAATTACACCAGAACTGTACTGGCGTGACCTGCAATCCTAGATTGTCACCAGTCATCCTGCTATTGTTGTTTTTTCCGGACAGTTCGTTTGACCCGGTCAGCCAGTAAGCCTCAGATCTTACCCACTCCTCCCTTTTATTCGATCCAGAACTTCTGTTTGGAACATCCTTTGTTTCCAAATTCCCTTGTCTTTTTTTAACTTCTTTTCGCGCCAAAAGAATTGAAACAATAGTTAATCTGCAACAAAATAACGAAGTTTTCTTTTAGGGATGGGGAAAATATGTTTCAGCAGTATTATCATATAACATACATCCAGTTTCACATAGTGTAGAAGACATTGCTTGTCAGAACAGGAGACACTAGACCAAACAATCAGAAAATGAGATGCTTTGATCGCCCCGATCAGCATCAAATTGGATGTTGCCATACAGTCCCAAGATGGTGATTCGAATCAGACGCTAGATAACATTTCTTTGTGGCTGGTTGGTTGGTTGGTCAGATTTTGGTACCCTGGAGACTGAGTAGTCAATGGCCTACAACACTCCACTTTGGCTCTTACTAGGGCTACACGGACGGTCGGAGAGGCCTCCTCAAATCAATCGGCAGTCATGTAACTTTCACTATATAAGAGATGTTACAGTTCCAAAATCAACTTACCTCACAAAGATATACCCATTAATGTTCATAGGCAGGGTATCTAACAATTACACGTGCATTTCTCATAGCGCTAATAACCTTGGGAAAGGTATGCATTCCCAACTACTCCCCCTCTCTCTTCTCTCCCTCTCTCTCTCTTCTCTCTCTCTCTCTCTCTCTCTCTCTCTCTCTCTCTCTCTCTCTCTCTCTTTCTCTAGTTATGGATAAAATATTGGGACAGACTAGGCTCTTTAATCTTGGCTAGGTAACCAGTCTCTAGAAGAAGGAAAACTCTAAATTTAACCCTATTAAAACGCTTAAGAAATTTACCTTTGTGTCGCATCCTATTTGTGTGGATGGTTTTGTATATATATATATATATATATATATATATATATATATATATATATATATATCTGAAAAAATAAATAAAGGAAAGAAAGTATAGAATGGATAGATTTTTGCAAAATTAAGGTTTTTTGTTTTTGAACGAAAGTTGTTACATTATTCACCAATGTGGGCATTCGCGCCATATTTTTGTCGGTCATGCCGATGTGTATACCTTTTTTGTCGGTCAAACCTTCATTGATTTGACATTTATCTCCGACCCAAACACCACGGAGTAAATGAGCTCTGATGATGATTTTTGTAAAATCGAAATATTGATCAATATCAGCTATGATTATATTATAAATTGTTTTCTTCTTTAACAGCATTGTGTGATGTTTTCATTCCACCTTTTCATACTCATACTGTCGTATTCATTTCCTTTCTTTTAACTATATATATATATATATATATATATATATATATATATATATATATATATATATATATATATATTAGCAAATATATGCACCTCCGGGTGCAAGTATTTAAGTTTTAATGTAATAAAATATCGTATTAAATTAAAAAGGCTAATGAAACTAAATGGGAAATGCAGAAAAAAATATTTGAAACAGAACAATAGAGCAACTGAAACTTACTCTTCCATCACTCACGTCTTTCGTTGTTATTTTTTCTAATTTAAGTATTTAGTTAAAGGAGGAAATAAATAATAAAATTACAGTTATTTTTTCTTGTTAATGGATTTCATTTAAGATTCATTGAAGAGATGTTTGCTTATATTCATTAAAATAAAACCAAACAATTAGAAATTAATAATACTAAACACATATTTAATAAAATCACATTTTTAATATCAATATGCAAATTAGCTTTCCTGTTCACACTGTAAACTGCTATTTTGTTGTATATATAAATATAATTGCATGTTGTTAGTATGTTGATATGGTCAACAGTGGCTTCGGCCTCTGGACCATTGATATAATTAACGGCGTCGATCCCAGGGGGCCATCCCCCCAGGCAACACCTGCCCCCTCGATTTAATGGGGCAGGGCTGGGTTTATTGCCCAGTGCATGAGGCGCCCCCCTTGAGGGGGAATGCCGACGGGATCGACGCAATTTTTCACCCGCCACCCCATGAGTCTCGGCTTGTGGGTGGTCCCACATAAATAGGGCCTTGTGCCTGACCCGTACAAGTGGGGTACGTGGAAAATATCATGTAGATATGGTTAACAGTATTAATAACGTGAAACAATTTTATTAATAATTGAGGTTTAAATAAAAAATAAAATCATTGAGAATGTGATGTAAATAAGTAAGGGAATTGTAACTTGAGTAATAATATAGTTTCGGTTACAGACAGAAAAACACACAATCTCCATTATAATAAGATAGATATATAACAGTCACGCAAACTAGCACGTACCAAACTATTGCAAAACTTTTGACTCACCCTCGTATAAATGGCAGTATTTTCTTTGTTCTCCGTTGGAAGCAAGGTATTGAGATAAGTGATTGTGAAGAGAAAGGCATGAAACGGTATAAAAGCAGATGTTGTTGTAGTCCGCTACAGGCAAGAAACTTTGAGATGTGCAAGAACAAATGTGCATTGTTGCGACTCTCAAAAGATCTGACTCATCCGAATCTCGTATTGTGGAAGTCTCCGCTCAAAAGGTCAACGGGTCGTCACTTGAGTCCTATGCCCTTCACAAATCGACACATTTGAAATTGCCTCTCCACCACTGGATTCATCATACGCATATAGGATTTCCCGTCCTTTTGTCTGCTCACAATGGATCTTGTGTTGCTCTTTCAAACAGGATTTCTACTTTTATCAAAACAAAACGTCCACAAGATCGTTCTTGGTTTCTTGTATGTATCCTTAATACTCTTTGGGGACCAAGACTTTTAAATGATAACATTTTCGGTGTGGAATTATCTCTGTATATTGCAGATAGCTATACACGAAATGCGTTCAAAAAGTATTGTAGGTGTACTTACCATGACAGAAATAAACAATAAATGAAACGTTCATTTTCTACATAAAAAAAGGTGTGTTAAAAAAAATTTACCAAGACTAAAGCTGTATTTACTGAGACAGATATGAACAATGAATGAAACGTTAATTTTCTACATAATGAAAGGTGTGTTTTTAAAAAACTTTCCGCGAGTAAATCTGTATTTACTAAGACTGAAATGAACAATGAAAGAATCATTAATTTTTTCATGATAAAAGGTGTGTTAGAGATGTTTCAAGACTGAAGCTGTATTCATCAAGACAGAAATGAACAATGAATGAAACGTTCATTTTAATCAAAGACATAAATGAACAATGAATTAGACGTTCATTTCCTACATAATGAAAGGTGTGTTTTAAAAAAAACTTTCCGGGAGTAAAGTTGTATTTACCAAGACAGAAATGAACAATGAATGAAACGTTCATTTTAATCAAAGACATAAATGAACAATGAATTAAACGTTCATTTTCTACATAATGAAAGGTGTGTTTAAAAAAAAACTTTCCGGGAGTAAAACTGTATTTACTAAGACTGAAATGAACAATGAAAGAAACATTCATTTTCTCATGATAAAAGGTGTGTTAAAAATATATCAAGACTGAAGTTGTATTTACCAAGACAGAAAGGAACAATAAATTAAATGTTAATTTTCTACTTAAAAAGGTGTGTTTAGAAAAAAAACTTATCAAGATTAAAGCTGTATTTACCAAGGCAAAAATGAACAATGAATAAAACGTTCATTTTCTTCATGATAATAAGAGGTGTGTTAGAGATTATCGAGACTGAAGCTGTATTCATCAAGACAGAAATAAACAATGAATGAATGTTAATTTTATTCAAAGACAGAAATGAACAATGAAGTAAACGTTCATTTTCTACATAATAAAAGGTGTGTTTTAAAAGATCTTTCCGGAAGTAAAGTTGTATTTACCAAGACAGAAATGAACAATGAATGAATGTTAATTTTATTCAAAGACATAAATGAACAATAAATTAAACGTTCATTTTCTACATTATGAAAGGTGTGTTTAAAAAAAAACTTTCCGGGAGTAAAGCTGTATTTACTAAGACTGAAATGAACAATGAAAGAAACATTCATTTTCGGTGTGTTAAAAATATATTCATTTTAGGTGTGTTAAAAATATATCAAAACTGAAGTTGTATTTATCAAGACAGAAAGGAAAAATAAATTAAACGTTAATTTTCTACATAAAAAGGTGTGTTTAGAAAAAACTTACCAAGTCTAAAGCTGTATTTACCAAGGCAGAAATGAACAATGAATAAAACGTTCATTTTCTTCATGATAAAAGGTGTGTTAGAGATGTATCGAGACTGAAGCTGTATTTATCAAGACAGAAATGAACAATGAATGAATGTTAATTTTATTCAAAGACATAAATGAACAATAGATTAAACATTCATTTTCTACATAATAAAAACTTTCCGGAATGAAAGTTGTATTTACTAAGACAGAAATAAACAATGAATGAAAGGTTATTTTTCTTCAAAATTGGAACTTCACCATCAGATAGAGTTTAACATCATACACAGGACATTAATACCCTCAGAGTGGATATGCGATTAATGGTGATGAAGGCGTACTCCACGTTCCCAGAGCTCCAGAATTGGAACTTCACCATCAGATAGAGTTTAACATCATACCCAGCACATTAATACCCTCAGAGTGGATCTGGGAGTAATGGTTAAAATTATCAAGACTGAAATTCTATTTACAAAGGCAGAAATGAACAATTGATGAAGCATTCATTTTCCTCAAAATAGGAGCTGTGCTCAACAAGTATTGAGACTAAAGCTGTGTTTACTCAGACAGAAATGAACAATGAATAAATGTTAATTTCATTCAAAGACAGAAATGAACAATGAATGAAACGTTCATTTTTTTTCATGATAAAAGGTGTGTTAAAAACGTATCGGGACTGAAGCTGTATTTACCAAGACAGAAATAAATGATAAACGAAAGGTTTTCTAAATAATAAATTGTACGTTGAAAAATCTTCTGGAATTAAAGTTGTATTTACTAAGACAAAAATGAACAATGAATGAAAGGTTTCATTTGTTATTAATAAAAGTTGTGTTAAAAATATATCGAGACTGAAGCTGTATTTACGAAGACAGAAATGAACAATGCATAACAAATTAATTTTCTTCAAAACAAGGAAAGAAAGAAAAAAAGAAGGTAGAATGAGAATTAACAGGTAGGGAAAAAAGAAAGAAAAAGAAAGAAAAAAAAAGAAACTAAGGAAAAAGAAGGAAATAGAGAAGAAA
>CM042177.1:2534449-2536949 GCA_023376005.1 Doryteuthis pealeii
GGTTCGTTTTATAATTAAAAAACTCTAAAAGTCGTCTGTTAACAAACAACCGGATTTTGACGGTGTAAATGAAAAACATGTCCTTATGAACTGAGATCGCAAAAGGGGTGCCTAAAGGTTATATGGTCCGAAGTCTGCACTTGGCCCAAGCATGTCTACACTTGCCGTTTCCGCATGCACTAGTTGGATGTGACACAACGTCACGTTTATTCAATTTATTCTAAGCAATTGTAATTAAAAGATGTCACATTTGAAGGCTGTCCCTGAAGATGTTGATGTTCCGGTGCTTGCTGAATGATGCTGAGATCTTTTGTCAGATTAGTGCAGGAAAAAGCATTATTGCATTTGGTGAAGATGAGCTAGTTGTACCCAGGAAATATTATATTATATATTGGCATTTCAGTCTCGGAAGACTATAATAGAGATGCTGTGCCCCTGAAGTTACAGCGCCGCCTGTGACTGTGAAGTCCGATGTTTGAAAAACATTCTCGACCACAGATTTCGCATTTGAAGGCTGTCCCTGAAGATGTTGATGTTCCGGTGCTTTGTTGTCGCTGCTTTCTTCTAGACCTCTTAGCTTCATGGTGTTGCGTCAGGGTGACTTCTGACATGAACAGTCCTCTACGGAGATTCTGTCGCCATCGAGGGCGGTTCTGAGCAAAATTTACCCAGCTGGAAGGGGCAATGCCCAAGCAGCTGAGATCGTTTTGTAGACATTCTTGAATCGCAGCTGGGGGGCGACCAATCTGTCT
Source organism: Doryteuthis pealeii (assembly GCA_023376005.1). NCBI lineage: Eukaryota > Metazoa > Mollusca > Cephalopoda > Myopsida > Loliginidae > Doryteuthis > Doryteuthis pealeii. The sequence continues at coordinate 2,535,202 of CM042177.1, forward strand.
TTTACCAGACGTAAGCTCTGCATAAAGAATGTCTTTCGGGATTCGTCCATCATCCATCCGACGTACATGACCCAGCCATCGAAGACGACGTTGCCTCAGTAGAGAACACAAACTGGGGAGTTGAGCTCTCTAGAACTGCTGTGTTCACTGAATCCCGTTCCTACAACGATAAATATTTCGCCACGAGCAGGATGAGACAGTCCATTCGTAGGAGTAGTTCAGCTGGTTTTAATACAGCTGGAGGGCAAATTGATAGAAGCCTAGCATTTCCCAGGTTATTAGCGCTATCGGAAATGCAAATAGCCTCATCCAGGATTGGAAATCGAGTCATGGATTACAGTTCCTATCACAATAAACATTACACCACGAGCAGGAGGCGACAAACAGTCTATTTGTAGAATGAGTACAGCTGGTTCGAATACAGTGGTAGGGTGAATAGTTAGATTCTTACCTTTCCCCAGGTTATCAGCGTTATGTGAAATGCCATCAATCTTGTCCAGGATTTGAACTTAAGTCGCCGACTTCACTTCCTGCAACGATAAAGGCTTGGCATGAAATAATGCCAGACAGGTTGATATGCCGTTAAAATCAACCAACCAGCCAAGATAACCCCTACGCAACCAGCAGGATGCGACGCACAGTCAATTCGTACCTTTCCCCAGGTTATTAGCGCTATGTGAAATGCAAATAGCCTCGCCCAGGATTTGAACTTGAGTCGCCGACTACACTTCCTGCAACGATAACGGCTTGGCATGAAATAAACCCAGACAGGTTGATATGCCGTTAAAATCAACCAACCAGTCAAGATTCGACGCACATGATGTTCCGGTGCTTACAGAATGATGCTGAGAACTTTTGTCAGATTAGTGCAGGAAAAAGCATCATTGCATTTGGTGAAGATGAGCTAGTTGTTGTACCCGCATTTCAGTCTCAGAGATGTTGTCGTTACAGCGCCTCCTGTGACTGTGAAGTCCAATGTTTGAAAAACATTCTCGTACCTTTCCCCATGTATGGGAAATGCAAACAGCCTCGTCCAGGATTTGATTTCGAGTCGCCGAGTCGCTTTCCTACAACGATAACCGTTACGCAACGGGCAAATAGACACTGGCCAAGTTAATTAAGTGCCTCCACCTGTAGCTAGCTGTCTCTCCGAAGACTCGTTTATATCAAGTGAATGTTTGTCATGATACGAATCTCACCGGCGTTCGCGTATCGAATGCCGGTGTTTAAAGACAAGCCGGTTGTTGAACGGCAAAGCGAAGACCTGCAAGTCGGCAACAGACGCACGGAGTCGAGCGGGGAGCCGAGAAACCCGTATCCACTTTCGGGGACAAACAGCGACTCTCTCCGTGCGGTAAGTGAAACATGTCGTCGACCGTACCGGCTCGCCTCGAGAGGTTTCAACCGAGTCGGATAACATCGCAACTCATCGTTATGTCAACAATGATTCGTCTCATATTGCAGTCCAGAGAAGAATAAAAAAGAAAAGAAAAAATGATTTGTCGATGAAATATATATTTGTCTACAATTATATATCCCTCAGGACTGGTTTAGCTCAGTCGGTAGATCGTCTACCTTGAGGCAATAAGGTTCCGGTGTTCGACGAAGGTTTGATATGCCGTTAAACAAAGAAACCAAACCAAAACTAAACAGGTATGATGATGAGACCCCAGTTCTAAATCTTTGGGGAATGGTAAGTCCCTCTTCACTGTGACGTATTTGTATGTGTCTTTCCTTTCTTTCTTTCT
>CM042177.1:2541949-2544449 GCA_023376005.1 Doryteuthis pealeii
CTCCCCAGTCAGAAGTATGGGTACTTAGCTTCCAGTGGCTTCGGATAGGGTGCGTGGCGCCTGCCTTGTATTTGTCATATTTATTACGTGTTTATTTGCATTAAAGGTCACATGCTGACAGTATATGTCACATATGTCACATGTCACACCTTGCCCTATGATATAAGGGGCTTGTTTTTGAAGCAGAGATCACTTTGGTTTTATTACTCTTCTACCAACTACAGGTTGAACAGGCTTATAGAACTACCGTATAGTATTATTATATATATATATATATATATATATATTATATATATATATATATAAATTCTGGTGTATTTGGTTGTTGTAATACTTTCTAAATTTCATTATTTTGCGCTAAATTATTTTCATCTTTACAGGGATTGTTTTTTAAAAAAAAAAAAAAGTAAAAGTCACCAGTCTAGAATCCAAACCAATCCCCCCCACCCTCTCTCACTATTAAAGCACTGGTTGTTTGAAAACAAGTCAGTAAAAGTTGAAATGACATTGCCGTGCCATGACGGAGACTTATAGCCAGCTAAGTGTCACTTAATTTATCTTAAATTCTGGTGTATTTGGTTGTTGTAATACTTCTTAAATTTCATTATTTTTGCGCCTAAATTATTTTCATCTTTTACAGGATATATTAAAAAAAAAAAAAAAAAAAAAAAAGTAAAAGTCACCAGTCTAGCTAAAATGGCTAGAATCCAAACCAATCCCCCCCACCCTCTCTCACTATTAAAGCACTGGTTGTTTGAAAAACAAGTCAGTAAAAGTTGAAATGACATTTGCCGTGCCATGACGGAGACTTATAGCAAGCTAAGTGTCAACACAACAAACCGAATACACCAGAATTTAAGAAAATTCTGGTGTATTCGGTTTGTTGTAAAATATTCGCATCTACTTAATAAGCTTTTGCTTCTCTAATAGAAAAGGTACCTGTGGACTTTAACTAAGTTAAAACTTAGGAAAATCTAAAAAAATTTTTTTTTTTTTTTTTTTTTACGGTGTGGTGGACACGTAGATCTCGTCAGATCATCTACCTGCGTTCCCAAAGTCTCCCAGTCATCTTGCCTCGGCTTGTCACTGATACTTGACTTTGGGAAGGAGAGCATGCGGTGCGTGTTCGCACAAGCGCACAACATGTAAAACAAAAACATGTGCAGATATTCTACAAGTCCCAGAGTGATGAGGGATGTGAGGTGTGCAGGCCTGACGGGATGGAAGCATGCAGATTTGAATCTACATACGGCGTGATTCGTGACCTACTTAACGTCACCGCCTTGCTGATTGAACAGCAACGTGCCTCGGCGATGTTGTGGGTGAATGAGCAGCCCCTTGGTTAACACTGTTCACCCAGTCACTTGGGAGTGTCTATAAAAGCTGACCTAAACAAATGCCGATTCACCTATCAAGTTTCTAGAAACCAACATTTCGACGGTTGCCCACATTAGCTGGGCGAAAACTAGAAAATACTACAACACAAAAACAAGGCTAAGAACAGCCACTTGTGGAATGCTGGACACCTCCCGATCTTGAGAGGGAAATATCTCGATAAGGGGCAGACAGATGCTCTTGCGGAATCAGTTTTATCTATAAAAGTTTTGAGTAAGTTGACCGAGCCCTCCATTCTGAAGCGACACCTGACGGACCCATGGAAACATTTCCTACATTGAAGTCTGAACTGTGTGCAGCGCCTGTATGTCGAGGATTTCATATGTGTGATAGGGTACATAAAAACAAGCTGGATCCGTGGCCATCTGCATGCCACATCTGCGACTACTTGTAAGAAATGGCCTTATTCTGTCAAGAAGCGGCAATCACCATTATATATATATAATATATATAGTATATATCATAATATAATTATATTTTTTTGAAGAATTGTGTTTATATCAACCTGTTGTTGTTGGTTGGTTTTGATTACCAATGCAAAGTAATAATAAAAAATTAGTAACTAATGATGTTCGTCCACTAACTTATAAATTATTTTCTTTATATTTCGGGATAAAGATCCCTTCGTCAAAAGATTTCTGAAAGCTAAGTCCTGTAGCCAAGTCCTTGTTGCTATGATTTGTGGAAAGCAACCAACAATCATATATATATATATATATATATATATATATATATATATATATTATATTATATATTATATTTACTTCATCTATATTCCTTATTTCTGTCTTTTATTTTGCTCATTTTGTATGTACACTCTTACAACTATTTCCCAAAAAATCATTTCCACATCTAACCCACACCCCATTCAAAGTACAAGCCTCACTTCCTCATTCAAATAAACTATCCCTGCCTATCTCAAACTAAGACACCAACCCCCCTCCAAAAAAAATTTGAACGATTTAAAAGCGATGCTACTTTGGGAAATTCTCAGTAAGAGTTCATGTTTCTAGTGATTTACCTGAAAGATGCCGTAGTAATAGGTTGAAATAAATTATTGTAATGAAACAAGTTTTAAAGTTTTTACCTTTCATAATTGAATTAT
>CM042177.1:2547517-2575005 GCA_023376005.1 Doryteuthis pealeii
AACAAAAGGATTGAGAGGGGAGGCATGTGTGCTTATGCGTTACATCATAGATAATTCTCTCTCTCTCATCTCTCTTTCTTTTATCTGTCCGCTCTCTCTCTCTCTCTCTCCTCTTATACATAATATAAGTATTATATATATAATTAAATACGATGTTTGTACATGCAATTTGTTAACATCTACTAAAAGATAGAGGAATCATATGTAAAAGGGGAGGTGATTATTTAATTATTGAATAAAATATAAATACAAGGGGGATACGAAGGCCCTTTCGACCGGTTACTTCTTTCAAGTATTCTACACCGCATGTTGACAATTATTAAAAGCAGAAAATGTAAAGAATTTTGTTACAGTAATGATAATAATATATATTTTTATTATTTATAATTAATTAATACAACTAATTTTAAATAAGTCACTGTCCTTACCATTGTTTATGAAAATACACTTTTTCGTGTTATTCTCGTCCAGAGGCACGTGACTTTTGAAATAAAATAAGATTTTTTTCAAAAGTCAACGCCTATATATACCATTGTACTACTAATATAGATAGATAGATAGATAGATGTATAGAGGTGAAGAGAGAGATAGATAAATAGATTGATAGAATATATGACGGAGGATAGAAAATAGATAGATAAATACATGCATACATACATACGACAACATACATACATAATCTCTCTCTCTCTTTCTCTCTATATATATATATAATAATATATATATTAAGAAATGGATACAATAGAAACTACTCAGTTCACCGTTGGATCATCAGGGTTAAATCCATTATGAATTAATCGAGTTACCGAATTGCAGCCTCACAGTGTGTTTATTGAATAAGATGTTACGTTAACACATTTAAAAAAATATTCTTTTTCGAACTTTTTGAATCCATTCTATATCCCAACTCAAAAAAAAAAAAATATACTTTGACGAATCGGCAAAATCTGTGTACGGACTGCATTCTCTCACATTTTCCTATTATTATTATCATCATCATTTCAACCCCATCTGATTATTTAATAAGAAGAATAAAGTAATCCGTATACATTGAAACCCGAAACACATGTGTAAGTTGATATCGATTAAAAAGTGATATCATAAAAATTCATTTTATATCACTCTACATTCTTTTACTCATTATTTTCCTCATTATTGTCGGATTCATTTCCCATTCTCTCTCTCTCTCAACACCACACACACACACACACACACACACACACATATTATATATATATATATATATATATAATATATATATACTAATATATATATATATTGTTTGTATTTTGACTCTTCCCAAATGAGGCTCTCTGAGCTTGATCAGATATTGGAGGGCTCTAAATTCCTGAAAACCTTCCGACCTGTTTCTTACGCCATTAATATTCTTTGTTTGTTTGTTTGTTTTTTTTGTTGTTTTTTTATTTTTTTATTTTTTATTTTTTATTTTTCCCGATGAGAGATCACCATTGAACATTTTAAGCCTCTCTGACATATTCAAAGTGCAATTATTTCCGGATACACGGCCAAATGGTTTTGGAGTCTTTGTAGGTCTGATCTCAGGAAATTCATACAGATTAACCATTGTAGCATTGTTTTATTCTTTGGCTGAATGTATATAATTTGAGATTATGTAAGTGCCAGGTCTGTAACCGAAACTACGTCCCATTGACGTCAAGAGATCCTTATTATTTAAGATATATCCTCACGATAATGCTAAAAAAAAGTTAAAAGTAAAGTCGTTGGGTTGTCTAATGTCGGTATTCAGCCAGACGGAGGGAGCTATCCCCTTTTCACTTGCCGGCTTAGACAAGGAAGATATTTTAGCATCTGAGGGGAGCGCTACACCTTGCCATCAGCTCCTACTTACCGCACAGCTCCCTGTGCTACTCATTACGCTAGTTTGGCGGGCCGTATTCAAACCCGGAACCCTTGTGATTTCTAACCGAACACTCAACAGACTGAGTAAGCTGGCCTTATGATGTAATAGTCATTATTTAATCTTAAATAGCATTAACATACTTCTCTTATTCATAACAATGTCTCATTAGAGTAAAGCTGAGTTAGAATTGCCGCAAAACTACCCTATTATAATGCATGTAAAATACTGAAAATATTGCTTTGTATCTCTGAGAAATAAGATTCACACCGTATGAGTGAGAATGATATTGCCATAGTGAATTATAAGAACTGAGTTTAATAATAAATTTGCTGTTGTGATTTCAATACTATCATTTTCATTCTCAAACATATCAAATCATTATATATAATTTATATAAAACGCAATTAAAAAATATATATATATATATATATGTGTGTGTGTGTGTGTGATGGGTGTGTGTGTGTTATTTTGTAAATATTATATATATATATATATATATATATATTATATATATATATATATAATTATATAAAGATATATACTCCATCAATCGGCTGGTCACGCAAGCCCTAGCCCTACATGAATCTTCCCAAACCCCTATAGCCCTTCATGGCAAGCCCCAGCCCTTTTTATCAAATGGGTGCTAGGGAAGGCTGCGACTGAGGCCTACATGTCAGGGAATGACGTTAAAAACTCATCTGATGGTGAGGTTTCCAGTTTTGGAGGTTGGGGAATGTGGAGCACCCCTCATCACATGCCCTGTTCACTCTGAGCCGGAGTCTGTTAGTCCCATCATGGGTTAAAAAAGAGAAACATGAGTTTCATAAACAAAATTGATTATGCATTAAGAATTAATTTATTTCACAATTTATCGCATTAAATGACCACCGAGTTTTGATATGCGTAAAACAAACAAACGAACGAACCAAAGATATATATATATATATAATATATATATAATATATATAATATATATATATATTAAATTATATATAATTTATTTTACCAAGCGTGTTGGTAGATCCTTACGAGAGAAAAAAAACCAGCAGAAAGTTTGATGTAAAAAATATACTACCAAACCATCAACAGGAAGAAAAACATTTGAAAAAAAGAAAAGGACCAGATATCTCCAACAAAAAATAATCTATTGAACAGTATTTGGCCAAAAGGAAAAAACCAATTTATATGTATATATATGTATATTAAGATAAATATATATATTCATATAACCTTAGGAGAAGCTAATATGTAAAAAAGGCTCATACTTAAGTATAGCCAATAATAAGATAATAAAGAGTCAGATTTTAGCCCTTGAATAGCTTTATGCGAAAACTAATAGTTAGTTAGTCTGACTTTCATTATTCTTTATATATATATATATATAATATATATATATATATAGAGAGAGAGAGAGGGGGAGAGAGAGATAGGGTACATAATCAATGACTACAATATTTACTGTTATAAATATTTGGTAAAACAGATACATATATTTGCTTTGTTTGAGAGGTGCACAAAAAAAGTATTGGATTTTATTGCAATATTTTTTTACAATAGTGGGTGGTTCTTTTATGACTTGTAATTTCTATAAGTTTAGGAGAATTACTCTATGGAAAAAATACGTCTAATAAGATTTGAACAGCGAAAAATTTTCTATACCCGCAAGAGGCCATTATAGATCTTAGTAGACTGTCCAATGTCTTTTTCATGTTAAGCAATGCCACTGGCCTTCAATATCCTTGATTGATTCCTGCTGGATTTTAGAAGGATTGAAAAGGAACACAAATTAGATAACAATGTAACAATATATACCAACATCCAGAACATACATTGTTGCAAACTATGGTTTTGTCGCGTGAAATTTATATGTAAATAACCGTCCACTTTAACTGAGTTCCTGAAGTTGGGTGAATTATCGGATTCCTTTCTACAGTTGATCTGTTACACTACTGGATTATAAGAAACGCCCTTTTCACGTCCGCTCCCGGGGCTACTTAATCAGAAGAGAAAGAATTTGGGTTTGGTTTTGCCGCTAAAGAATGCGCCTGTGATGGTTGGTTGAAGCAAGGCTCGTAGAACCAAGACGATAACCTTATAAATAACATGTGCTGAGGCTCAGTATTGGATGATACCAAATATATACTTTAGTGAGATATTTCTTCTAATGCTTGTCGTAGCACAGATTATAGTCTTTTAGTTGTCCTGAAGGAAGCTGGTTTCGTTCCTTTTACCAACTCGGCTGAAATAGATTAAATAACAAAAGTTGTCAACGGATCTACAAAACCCAATTAAACAGAACGCTTTTTGATGGTTATGTACAAAATTATATACATTTATTTTACCAAAGGGAGTGAGGTAATTTCTTTGTCCAGTATTGGTCGATCTACAGCTGGTTTTTGGGTAAATTATCAATTTTGTACCGATTGTCCAGATTATTCTATTTAGTTTAAATCACTCTTTCTAAATTAATACATACTTTTATTACACAAAATCATAAATACATGCTAGTTCACAGAATGAAAAGATTTTACAATGCAATAATAAAATTACTTATAGAATATATCAGCATCCAACTCTTTTGTTTTTCTAAATACAATTCATCAAATCCCGTGTGTCTATACAGACTGCATAGCTGATACTTCAACTAACCATTCTACAAAAACCAAACGATGGTATCTTTAATCTAATGTTTTCTTTTCTTTTTTTGCAAACAAATAATATTAACCATTAAAATCTTTGAGTGGAATTGCTCAATGCCTGGTCAGAAAAATAAGACAGGCCCGTTAAATACACGCACATGGGAACACACACAAACCACACACACACACACACACGACACACACACACCACACACACATATATATATATATATATATACGCATACACAAAAAGCACACTCTGAATCTGAAGGAAGCTAGAATCTTTGGCCTCGGTCCTATATTATTAAATTATCATATTTATGATAAACAGCAAAAAAAATTACAATTAAGATGTGGTTGTCATATTAAAAATATAAATACAATCTTAGAAAACTAGATTATACAGAGAGATATGAGGACGGTGATATATAATATATATAATAATATATTAATATATACTTTTCTTCGCTGTTTTTATCTATCTATGTATCTGTATGTCTCTTTCATTACTTTCTTATCTATGTATCTATGCATCTCTCTCCTCTCTCTCTCGCTCTCTCTCTCTCTCTCTCTCTATATAATATATATAATATATATATATATTATATATATATAGAGAGAGAGAGAGAGAGGGAGATGCATAGATACATAGATAAGAAAGTAATGAAAGAGACATACAGATACATAGATAGATAAAAACAGGCGAAGAAAAGTATATATATATATATATATATATATATATATATATATCACCGTCCTCATATCTCTCTGTATATCTAGTTTTTCTAGATTGTATTTATATTTTAATATGACAACCACATCTTAATTGTAATTTTTTTGCTGTTTATCATAATATGATAATTTAATAATATAGGACCGAGCCCAAAGATTCTAGCTTCCTTCAGATTCAGAGTGTGCTTTTGTGTATGCGTATAATATATATATATATATGTGTGTTGTGTGTGTGTGTGTGTGTGTGTGTGTGTGTGTGTTTGTGTGTGTTTCCCATGTGCGTGTATTTACGGGCCTGTCTTATTTTTTCTGACCAGGCATTGAGCAATTCACATCAAAGATTTTAATGGTTAATATTATTTGTTTAGCAAAAAAAGAAAGAAAACATTAGATTAAGATACACCATCGTTTTGGTTTTTGTAGAATGGTTAGTTGTGAAGTATCAGCTATGCAGTCTGTATAGACACAGGGATTTGATGAATTGTATTTAGAAAAAACAAAAGAGTTGGATGCTGATATTATTCTATAGTATTTTATTATTGCCACTTGTAAAATCTTTTTCATTCTGTGAACTAGCATGTATTTATGATTTTGTGTAATAAAAGTATTGTATTAATTTAGAAAGAGTGATTAAACTAAATAAGAATAAATCTGGACACTCGGTACAAAATTGATAATTTACCCAAAAACCAGCTGTAGATCGCCAATCAACTGACAAAGAAATTACCTCACTCCTTTGTAAAATAAATGTATATATTTTGTACATAACCATCAAAAAGCGTTCTGTTTAATTGTTTTGTAGATCCGTTGACAACTTTTGGTTATTTAATCCTATTTCAGCCGAGTTGGTAAAAGGAACGAAACCAGCTCTCCTTCAGGACACTATAAGACTATAATCTGTGCTACGACCAGCATTAGAAGAAATATCTCACTATAGTATTATATTTGGTATCATCCAATACTGAGCCTCAGCACATGTTATTATAAGGTTATCGTCCTTGTTCTACGAGCCTTGCTATCAACCAACCAATCACAGGCCGGCATTCTTTAGCGGCAAAACCAAAGACACAAATTCTTTCTCTTTCTGATTAAGTAGCCCCGGGAGTCGGACGGTGAAAAGGGCGTTTCTTATATCCAGTAGTGTAAACAGATAACTGTAGAAAGGAACTCCGATAATTCACCCAACTTCAGGAACTCAGTTAAGTGGACGGTATTTACATATAAAATTCACGCAGACAAAACCATAGTTTGCAACAATTTATGTTCTGGATGGCTTGGTATATAATTGTATACCATTGTTATCTAATTTGTGTTCTTTTCAATCCTTCTAAAATCCAGCAGGAAATCAATCAAGGATATTGGAAAGGCCAGCTGGCATTGCTAAATGAAAAAGATCATTTGGAACAGTCTACTAAGAATCTATAATGGCCTCTTAGCGGGGTAATAAAGAACAACTTTTTCGCTTGTTCAAAATACTTATTAGACGTATTTTTCCATAGAGTAATTCTCATAACTCTATAGAAATTACAAGTCATAAAGAACACACCCACTATTGTAAAAAATATTGCAATAAAATCCAATACTTTTTTGTGCACCTCTCAAAACAAAGCAAATATATGTAGTCTGTTTTACCAAATATTTATAACAAGTAAATATATGTAGTCAATTGATCTATGTACCCCTATCTCTCTCTCCCCCCCTCTCTCTCTCTCTATATATATATATATATATATATATATATATATAAAGATAATGAGTCAGACTAACCTACTATTAGTTTCGCATAAAGCTCTTCAGGGCTAAAATCTGACTCTTTATTATCTTTATTATTGGCTATACTTAAGTATCGAGCACTTTTTACATATTAGCTTTCTCCTAACGGTTATATGAATATATATATATATATCTTTATATATATATATACATATAAAATTGTTTTTTCTTTTGGCCAAATACTGTTCCAATAGATTATTTTTTGTTGGTACGAATATCTTGGTCCTTTCTTTTTTCAAAAATGTTTTTCTTCCTGGTTGATGTTTGGTAGTATATTTTTACAATCAACTTCTGCTGGTTTTTTCTCTCCGCAAGGATCTACCAACACGCTTGGTATATTAAAATTATAATATATATATAATATATATATATATATATATATATATATATATTATATATATATATATCTTTGGTTTCGTTTCGTTTGTTTTGTTTTACGCCATATCAACCTCGTGGGTCATTTAATGCCGATAAAGTTGTGAAATAAATTAATTCTTAATGCATAATACAATTTTGTTTTATAAACTCATGTTTCTCTTTTTAACCCATAGATGGGACCCTAACAGACTCCGGGTCAGAGTGAACCAGGGGCAATGGTGATGAAGGGGTGCTCCACATTCCCCAAACCTCCAAAACTGGAACCTCACCATCAGATAGAGTTTAACGTCATTCCCTGGACATGTAGGCCCTCAGTCACAGCCTTCTAGCACCCATTTGATAAAAAGGGGCTGGGGCTTGCCATAAGGGCTATAGGGTTTGGGAAGATCATGTAGGTGCTAGGGCTTGACGTGACCAGCCGATTGATCGGAGTATATATCTTTATAATATATATAATATATATAATATATAATATATATATTATATATATATATATAACACATACACACACACACACACACACACACACACACACACACATATATATATATATATATATTATTTTAATTGCGTTTTATATAAATTATATATAAATGATTTGATATGTTTGAGAATAAAATGATAGTATTAGAAATCAGAAACAGCAAATAATTATTTATTAAACTTCAGTTCTTATAAATTCACTATGCAAATCATTCTCACTTCATACGGTGTGAATCTTTATTTCTCAGAGATACAAAGCACATATTCAGTATTTTACATGCATTAATAATATGGGTAGTTTTGCGGCAATTCTAACTCAGCTTTACTCTAATAGAGACATTGTTAATGAATAAGAGAAGATGTTAATGCTATTTAAGATTAAATAATGACTATTACATCAATAGAGCCAGCTTAGCTCAGTCTGTTGAGTGTTCGGTTAGAAATCACAAGGTTCCGGGTTTGATACCGGCCCTCGCCAACTCAGCGTATGAGTAGCACAGGGAGCTGTGCGGTAAAGTAAGGAGCTGATGGCAGGTGTAGCGCTCCACCTCAGATGCTAAAATAATCTCCTTGGTCTAGCGCAAGTGAAAAGGGGATAGACTCCCTCGCTGTCTGGCTGATACCGACATTAGACAACCCCAACGACTTTACTTTTACTTTTTTTACATTATCGTTGAGGATATATCTTAAATAACTAAGGATCTCTTGACGTCAATGGGACGTAGTTTCGGTTACAGACTGGCACTTACATAATCTCAATTATATAAAATTCAGCCAACGAATTAAAACAATGCTATCAATGGCATTAAATGCTGTATGAATTTCCTGAAGACTTCAGACCTACAAAGACTCCAAAAACCATTTGGGCCGTGTATCCGGACATATTGTCACTTTGAATATGTCAGAGAGGCTGTAAAATGTTCAATGGTGATCTCTCATCGGGGAAAATAAAAAATAAAAAAAATAAAAAATAAAAAAACAACAAAAATAAAACAAACAAACAAACAAAAGAATATTAATGGCGTAAGAAGAAACAGGTCGGAAAGGTTTTCAGGAATTTAGAGCCTCCAATATCTGATCACTCAGATGAGCCTCATTTGGGAAGAGTCAAATACAAACAATATATATATAATATATATATATATATATATATATATATATATATATATATGTGTGTGTGTGTGTGTGTGTGTGTGTGTGTGTGTGAGAGAGAGAGAGAATGGGAAATGAATCCGACAATATGAGGAAAAAATGAGTAAAGAAAAGAAATGTAGATGGATAAAAATGAATTTTATCGATATCACTTTTAATCGATATCACTTACACATGTGTTTCGGTCTGTTTATCAAAATGTATACGGATTTACTTTATTCTTCTTATTAAAATAATCAGATGGGGTTGAAATGATGATGATAATAATAATAGGAAAAATGTAGAAAAATGCATCCGTACACAGATTTTGCCGACCTTCGTCAAAGTATATTTTTTATTTTTTGAGTTGGAGATAAGAATGGAATTTCAAAAAGTTCGAAAAAGAATATTTTTTTAAATGTTTGTTACGTAACATCTTATTCAATAAACACACGTGTGATCGGCTGCAATTAATCGGTAACTCGATTAATTCAATGGATTTAACCCTGATGATCCCAACGGTGAAACTTGAGTAGGTTTCTATTGTATCCATTTCTTTAATATATATATATATATATATATATATATAGAGAGAGAGAGAGAGAGAGATTATGTATGTATGTATGTACGTATGTATGTATGCATGTATTTATCTATCTATTTATCTATCCCAGTCCGTTCATATATATCTATCAATCTATTTATCTATCTCTCTCTTCACCTCTATCTATCTATCTATCTATCTATCTATATTATGTACGTACAAATGTATATATAAGGCGTTGACTTTTGAAAAAAAAATCTTTTTTTCAAAAGTCAACGCCTCTGGCGACGAATAACACCGAAAAAGTGTTATTCATAAACCAATGGTAGGACCGACTTTTAAATTGTATTATTAATTATAAATAAATAAAAAAATATATATATATATATATAACAAATTCTTTACATTTCTGACTTTTAATTGTCAACCGGTGTAAATACTTGAAAAAGTACCGGTCGAAAAGGCCTTCGTATCCCCCTTTATTTTATATTTTATTTCATAATAAAATATCACCTCCCCATTTTACATATGATTCCTCTACTTTTAGTAGTTTACAAATTTGCATGTACCAAAATCTATTATATATATATATATATATATATATTATATATAGAGAGAGAGAGAGAGAGAGAGCGAGAAAGAAGAGAGAGAGAGAGAGATGAAATTATCTATGATGATAACCATTACAGCACACATGCCTCCACTCTCAATCCTTCTTGTCTCGTCTGCATATGGTGACGTACTATTTTCGACTTTCTTAACAAAGGGTCACATTCGCACTGGTCTTTGTTTCCCTGTGCGATTTGCCATCGAATAAATTCTGTTGAATAAATAAAAGGAAATTATGATTCAGTGAATAAGTTCGAACCAAAGGCAATCAAACAAATCACACAAGCAAATCTCTTATCCCGACGTCTCACTCTCCTCACTTTGCTTATTCAATAAAAATGATAATAAAAGGTTCGATTTTAAATGTATCGGCCAAAACAAGCACTAAGCGTGTCTACACCGCAGCAGACGTTGCAGTCAGTGCCAACGCACGGACGTCACTCCTCCGTTATTCTCGACACACCTAAGCGTGTGACGAGGATATAATATTATCGCGCACTCTATGCATCGCGAGGTTGCACAACACTCGTCACACCAGCGCGCTGCAAGATGCGAGTGACGAATGTACTACTATTTCGTAGTAGCTGGATTCGACTCTAGCAGCACAATCCACGACTAGACGTGCTAACTACTGACACAGATACCGTGAGCAACAACAGTCAGCACTCGCTCGAACATAGCGATACTCGTTACGCTGCGATCATCTGAATCCATTCTCTCCTCGTGTGCCGCTACTGCTAGGACTCATATCATCCTCAAACTGCTGCACTCCATCTACTCACTCTACCTTACATCGCGCTCACACGCCAACGACCGACAAAGCACGACGATCCAACACATCCTGCGAGCGTAATCTGCGTGACGTAATGATTCACTCCACAGAACGCAGAACATACAACCGACCTAAACGTTAATAGATCCTGTGTCACGGTGACTCTATAAGATAGGTGATCCGAGACACCTCGTCACTTCGAGTTTCCTCGTATCAACTCTGCCTATCGTTGCTTACTCTTCTGACAATAAACTCCTGTATGTCATTAAAGACTCTCGTATAGTTATTTTACGACCTGATCGACAGTCATACAAGTCCTATCTGAGTGGTTAATATCCATATTCGTTCTGCAACGTACACCTCTTCTCTCTCGCTTGTCTTTCGATTGCGATACATTTTCATTTATGAATAGTAACAGCGTATACAACACAATATATAAAGAGAATCTCGTGCCGAGATGATTTGATCCAGAACATTCTTATCATTTATCCATCATTCTATTTTCTCCTTCATAACCATATCTTTCTTATAATATCTTTCTTAGAATAATATATAATGTTTGCTCGCTCTCGAGTTGAATCAACTGATACTCCTAACACCACCAAAGAGAGACTCGCACAAGCATGTCCAGAGCGAGAAGTATCAGTCATACTGCGCACAGAGCAGCTATAAACCTATACGTCCACGCACTCACCGATAGCGTTACTTCTGCATACCTCTCTCTCTTCATCCTCTCTTCATATTACTCTTGCATGACTCTGCCATCCATCTCTCCGAACACCTACGTACACCGTATCACCACGTTCCTCAATCGCGAGAAGTCTAAACCATCAATACACTACGTCTTTTTCACTCACACCTATTGTCGTGCAGATAGTCGGATCGTGCCAAAGTACGAGCAAGACACACGATGCTAACTACCAGCTGTTAGAACATAGAGCTCACGTGACTTGTAACAAGACAGATGCAAACGCGCATCTCTTGGTATATTATCATGGTCGTGAGTGGGTAGGAGTCCAGATACATTCTTTCTTTCTTTCGTTCTTTCTTGATAATTGATTTTTAACGCCATGTCAACCTGTCTAGAGTTCTTTCCTAGCCGGTGTTAGTGATCAGATACTTTCTCTTCTTTTTTCTTTTTGCTTTTCCTTCCTCTTCCTTTCTTTCTTTCTTTCTGTTCTTTCTTTCTATCTTTCTTTTTTTCCATTATTAATTGAATTTAACGGCATTGTCAACCCGTTCTAGAGGTTATTTCCTCCAGGTGGTTAAGTGATCCAGATACTTTCTTTCTTTTTTTCTTTTTTCTTTCGTTCTTTCTTTCTCTCTTTCTTTCTTGAATAATTTATTTTCATCGGCATGTCAACCCGTCTAGAGCTATCCTGCAAAGTGGTTAGGATCCAGATACTTTCTTTCTTTCTTTCTTTCGTTCTTCTTTCGTTCTTTCTTTCTTTCGTTCTTTCTTCTTTGTTCTTTCTTTCTTTGATGATTTAAACGGCATGTCAAACCCGTCTAGAGTTATTTCCTGCCGAGGTGGTAATGATCAGATACTTTCTTTCTTTCTTTCTTTCTTTCGTTCTTTTCTTTAGTATTAACGCATGTCAACCCTCAGAGTTATTTCCTGCCAGGTGCTGTTAATGATCATATACTTCCTTTCTTTTTCTTTCTTTCTTCTTTCTTTCTTTGATGTTTAACGGCATGTAACCCGTTTATAGTTATTTCATACCTGCTTGTTAGTGATCCATGCTATTTCTTTCTTTCTTTCTTTCTTCCTTTCTTTTTTGTCGTATCTAGTGGTGAAGGTTCCATCTAGTCCTATTTATCATCTAAATATCCCAGTCTGTTTATTCTTTCTTCCTTTGTCTTTCTCTTAATACTATATAATATATAATAATACTAGTAGACCTATAACTATAGATAGCTCACTCATAAAGGTCTGAATCAATCACACGCACAGGCGCGCACTGGCAGCCAGGCAAAGAAAGCTAAGAGTGCACAGGGATTGTGCCGCGATAACACAGTGGACGCGAGCCTGACCAGAGCCTGGGCCTGTGACGTCCTCCACCTCAAGCAAACGCCTACATATCATACCTCTGTCTAGCGGCTAGTTAAAAGAGCAACATACCTACCTCCTCCGTCGAAGCAGGGACTAAGATACACCTGAACATCACTAGCCGCCGCACACGATTAAAACGCATACAGCTTCTCATATATACTAACTACCAATACATATAACATTACAATATACTAATAGCGTAGATAGAACAACTCCACGAATATAGCACTAAATATATAACCTAATACTACCAGATATATATATACCATTATGCGAGAGTGAGAAGAGAGAGAGAGCAGGGAGACTACCTATATAGAGACTAAATACCATTAAACTAGCAAGCAAATAGCCTTGCTACGATAAGAAGGATCCTAGTTTGTCTATCTATCTATCTATCTATTCACAAGTCCCGTTATGCCTACCTCTGTCACTCTGTCCTGCAGTTCTGTCATTATTGTATGTATGTATGTATGTATTGTATCTATCTATCTCAGCAGCCAACCGTATATACGTTTTAACTTGCGACAATACTTAGTGGTGATTTTACCTTCTTACCTCATCTCTGCCTCGTTACTCCATCACACCCCCATCATCTCTCTCCCTCTCTCCACTCTCTCACCTCTCTCCTCTTCTCTCTCATCTCTCTCTCTCTTGTCGATTTCACCTCACAGGCGATCTGTGTTTGTGGTGACTTTATATCTTATCTATCTATCATCCAAGTCGGTTTCTACCTCTCTCACTCTGTTCTGTCTGCTTGTCTTGTCTGGCTGTCTGTAGTATCTATCTAGTCCTATCATCTATTTTCAGCCAGCCCGTAATACGTTTTAACTTGCCGAATACTTATTATTATGCTGACCTTTTCTTACGCTCTCTCTGCCATCGTCTCTATCCAACACCCCATCTCTCTCTCACTCTCCCTCTCTCCCTCTTCCCCCTCCTCTCTTATCTCTCTCTCTCTCTCGTCTCTCCTCTCTCTCTCTCCTTCTCGATTTCACTCGCACTCTCACGGAGCGATTCTGCTGTTTGTGTGACTTTATCGTATCTATTATCTCATCTATCCAAGTCGTTTCTACCTCTCTCACTCTGCTCCTGTCTGTCGTCTAGTCTGTCTGTATCTAATCTCATCATATCCTATTCTAATCTATCACATATCTATCACGCCAGCCCGTATTACGTTCACAGCAGTGTTCAACAATACTTATTATTTCTACCTTCTTACCGCTTTCTCTCGGCCATCGATTCTATCAACCCACCCATCCATCTCACATGCACCTTCTCTCTTCGCTATCTCTTCACTTCTTCTTCTGTCTTTCCTTCTTCTCTTACTCGTCTCGTCTGCTCTCCTCTCCTCTCTCTCTCTGCTCTCTCTCCTCGTCTCATCGCACTCTCAAGGGCGATCGGATCATGTGGACTAGTATGATTGTCCGCAGAGCCGCGAGATAGTTTCTACGGAAAATCCATCAACCTGCTTTATGCCAGCGATTATTCCCACGCTTCTTGTTGGGAGGCGCATGTCATGGTACAGTACACAGACAATGGCGGCCCACGCTAACAATATTTCTAATTGGACGTTAATATAACACCAGTGGACAACATAGCGACAACTGCCTGAAAGTAATGACTCCCTATTTATTCCCACGGAAACCACGTTACAAGGGAGCCGAAGAACACTGGCTGGATAGAGCAAGTGTTCAGCTATTTCCCTACTTGCTCTACATGTCAAGGGCGAACAGGAGCCTGTATTCCCCGTGAGACGTAGGCATGATGAATCGAATATAATGTGGTCCTAATATCATCAATAACTATTATATATAATATATATATATATATATATATATGTAGTGTGCCTGTGTGTGTGTTTGTGTGTGTGTGTGTGTATACATACATACACAGACATAATGATATGTATATAAGTATGAGATAAAAAAGATATGAAAAACACACAACATATTGTTATAAGTAAGATAAAGGATATGAAACACTCACATGCTCTTAAAAGTTGTGTTGTTTCATATCCTACGTGTATACTTATACCGGCGGATTCTTTTCCTTACTCTTAACTTATATATATATATATGAGTAAGAAGGTGGAATGAAAACATCACACAATGCTGTTAAAGAAGGAAACAATTTATAATATAATCATAGCTATATTGATCAATATTTCGATTTACAAAAATCATCATCAGAGCTCATTCACTCCCGTAGTTGTTTGGGTCGGAGAGGAAAGTCAAAATGAGTTACAAAAACAAAAAACCTTAAATACTGCAAAAACGAAAGACGTACAACATTCACCAAGTGGGCATTTCGCGCCACATTATATATGTCCAAGGTCAGATCCACGTATATCTTTTGACAAACAAAAATATATACTATATTATATATATAATTTGGATGTTTTGTTTATTTTAGAAGCATGTTGAAAAAGTATATATTAATATTTATATTTTTGAAGGCAATTACAATGCGATATCGCATAAAATTCGATAATTATAGAAGATAATAATGACCAGTAAATTTCGCAAAGAAATTATTCGGTGTGTAGAACATCGTACAGACTGTTTCAACTTTATTAAGTCTCATCACGCATGTTTATACTAACGATTTCCCTCCGACAGAAATCGATAAAGATGAAACAGTCTGTACGATGTTCTACACACCGAATGATTCTTTGCGAAATTCACTTGTCATTGTTATTCTCTATAATTATCGAATTTTATGCGATATGCGCATTGTAATTGCCTTCAAGCAAAAAATATAAATATTAATTATACATATATATAATATATGAAACTACGGCTGGGTTTAGAATACGCCGACGAGCTTCCTCTGCAGAAGGTAACACCCTCTATCTAAGGTTGGTCCAGGGTTTAACAGTAGCCTGTATCCAATGTTAAGGATAATATAGCTTGGTTTGTTGTACTTATTGGCATGATAACCCTTGATGGTTATTTATGCCGAAACATTTTGTTCTATACTGTTGATGAGCGTATTGAATTTTTTTTAAACTCAATTTTTTAACACTCTTACACATTAAACAAATTCTTTTAGAACTCATTTTTTCATTTCACCCATACATGGACCCTAATGTACTGCCAACTCCCGGTCAGAGTATTCTGGTATTTTCCCCACATGCCCAATATCTAAAGGCCGAACGCAGGATCGTACTTGTATTCACCGTTGAAACGTAGGCAAATGAAACGAATATATATATGCAACGCTCGCCTATAAAGGGATGGATCACTCTGAATGCGGCCTTTAATCAAACACAGCAGAAATACTGTGACTATTAACAGCTAAATTCCCCTCTTCATCTGTAGTGACGATAGCCCATGCGGTTAAGCAACCCGAATGTGGGATGAATCGATCGTTCTTGTGGTAGCTTACAAAAATCTCAAGCCACACTGAAGAGCGACGATGATATACATCGAAACACAGTGTCTTGTGGATGACGATATATATGTTCCCCACCTCCAGGTTGAGACACTTTGGAGCGGATTTCCTGAGACGACCACCAATTAAAGTGTAAACGCAATGCTCTCCTATTAAATGGATGGAGCACTCTATGGCCGCCTTTATATACACACAGATGTGTGTATTAACAGCTAAACCCATTCTGTAGCGGTAACACCCCCGACTGAGGATGAAAAACGATCGGTTTCTCATCCCAACTGTAGGCAGCTTACAAATGTCTAGCCATGATACGTCAAAAATACGGTTTCTGGGGATGACTAATAATATACTACTATATAATTATAATATATATATATATATATATATATATATATATATAGAATGTTCTCGGTAGTACGTGTCGACTTATAACTCCGAAGAGAGATATTATTCTGATTTGAAATCTCGTCGACACATTAATGTTTTTCTTACTAAGAATCACAGAAAATTTGGTTTTTGATTTTTACTAATTAAGTGATATAATTTAATAATTAAACAAAAATCAACCAATTTCTAGAACTCTTCACATTAAGGAGAAATAAAGTAAGGAAAAATTGGGTAAAAAAGGAAATGAATTAGACTAATACATTTCACTTTAACTCAACAGGCTAGGTACTCTCTTTTTCACCCAGTTTGTTCGTCTCTATCTGTCTGTCTGTCTGTCTGTCTCTCTCAAATAAAATTGTTTTAAAACAAGTTTAGGATGACATTTTTAAAAATAATATTTTTAATGTAAACAACAAAGCATTTCCTACAAAACAAACATTGTAATATACAAATTCTCGGTGATTTTTTAAAATTTAATAAAATATTTTCCTCCTATTCTCTCTTACTCCTGTTTTCTCCCTTTCTTACTGGTGTTCCTAAAAGAAATTAGTCCGGTCATGGACTGGATACTTTTGCTAGTATATATATTTAAAACTACGGCTGGGCTTAGAATACGCCGACTTGCATCCTCAACAGAAGGGGTAACGTCCTCTACCCAAGGTTGTGTCCAATGTATAACAAAAACCTGATGTAGATAGTTTAGTTTGGTTTGTTTGATTTTCCGGCATGTCAACCCTTGTTGGGTTATTTTATGCTAAAAACATTTTTGTTCTATTCATGTTTGATAGGTATTCAATATCTTAACTCAATTTTTCAACACATGTTTTAAAAATCACTTTTCCTATTTAACCCATAGATGGGACTCTAACTGATACTACCACTCCGGGTCAGAGTGTTCTTGAGAGTAATGGCTATGAAGGTGTACTTCAAACACCCAGAACCCAAAACTGAAACTTCACCATTTGATCCAGTATAACGCCATATCCAGGACACTAAGACCCTCAGCCACCGCCTTCTAGTACATATATGATAAAAAAGGGTTCAGGTTTGTCATCGGGCATTCCCAGGACACTAAGACCCTCAGCCACAGCCTTCTAGTACATATATGATAAAAAGGGTTCAGGTTTGTCATCGGGGATTCCAGGACACTAAGACCCTCAGCCACCGCCTTCTAGTACATATATGATAAAAAGGGTTCAGGTTTGTCATCGGGGCATTCCCAGGACACTAAGACCCTCAGCCACCGCCTTCTAGTACATATATGATAAAAGGGTTCAGGTTTGTCATCGGGCATTCCCAGGACACTAAGACCCTCAGCCACCGCCTTCTAGTACATATATGATAAAAAGGGTTGGGACAATTATATAGGTGACCAGCCGATTGATCGAATGGGTCCCGGTCCGACCTACCTTCTAGCCTAAGTAACGACCAAAGTAGGGTGTTGCATGTCATGGTCTGTTCAGCCACTAAGGTCCCGTTCTTAAGCCTCGTGGGTTGCCACCACGGTCAACGGGTTGCCCCCTTAGAGCGGACAATGAAGGGGTACTCCTAACTTAGTTGCTTTTGGTACATAACTGTAACATTGTATATAATCAATATGTACTCTCAGTTGGTTTAAGACTTTATATGAACCAGGGCTTCAGGTATTGTGAGACCCCAGTTTTATCTCTATTAATAATGGAGATTCGGTCTTAATTTGTCTGTAACCGAAACTACGTCACTGGCTACGTCACAATACCCAAAATCGCCAATACATAGAATAAAGAACAACCTCGTACTATGTACACTCAAAATGTGAATATGCCAACTTAAATCCTCCTTATTGTTTTTTTTAACTAAGTTTTTTTTTCTAAATGCATTCTCCGTATCGTATACGTATATATAGTTTTTTTATTGACATATATGCAAAATTATGTAAGGTATAGAGTTTTATAAGAAAATTATTAACAAACAAGAAATAGTCCTTTTTTTCAGTTTCAAGAGGTTAACTAAAAAATGTACAAACAGATAAATACCTATGATTTTGTGTAAAATGTATATGTAAGACACTCAAAATAATTATTTAATTAATAATCAATAGATGCAGGCAGCATTTTATCTGAGAGGGACAGAACTACTTTTCCATTTCAAATTGTTTTATTTATTTCTATTTTTTTACTCCTTTAATAAATTTGATGATTTTACTTATGATACAAACTTTCTGACATTGAATTTTTAGCTCCCAACCCCATCAGACAATATCTATCAGAAATAAATTTTTACACGGCCCGAAGGGTGTTATTTTTATAGTTTTCTTAATGAATTAAAATAAAAACTACCGCAAACTACCACATACCAAAATATTACAAATTTTTGACTAGGCTGAGTATTCTAACAATAAGAAATACCCATTTTTTTTTCAGTTTCAAGAAGTTAACTAAAAAGTTTACAAATAAATAAATACCTAAAAGTGTAAAATTTATGTGTTAAATATTCAAAATAATCATTTAATTAATAATCAATAGATGCAGGCAGCATTTTATCTGAGGGGGACAGAACTAAGTTTCCATTTCAAATTGTTTTATTTATTTATTTATTTATTTATTTTTACTCCTTGATTAAATTTGATAATTTTACTTACTTATGATACAAACTCCCTGACATTGAATTTTTAGCTCCCAAAACAATATCAAACAATATCTTTCAAGAATAAATTTTACATGGCCCGAAGGGTGTTTTTTTAAATAGTTTTTTTTAATGAACTAAAGAAAAAACTACCGCAAACTACCACGTAAAAAAATATTACAAATCTTTTGACTCGGTTGAGTATTCTAACAATAAGAAATAGCGTTTTTTTTTTTTTCAGTTTCAAGAGGTTAACTAAAAAGTTTACAAATAAATAAATACCTATGAATTTGTGTAAAATGTATGTGTTAATATTTCAAAATAATTATCTCTTATTATAATGGAGATTGTGGGTTTGTCTGTCTGTAACCGAAACTATGTTACTATACAAGTCACAATTCCCTTTGTTACCTACATCACATTTACCATGATTTTTTTATATTTATACCTCAATTATCAATAAAATTGTTACAATACTTATAATGTTGACCATAACTTACATACTAAAAACATAAATTTGTATTTTATATATACAACAAAAATAACGGTTACAGTGTGAATGGGAAGGCTTATTTGCATATTGATATTAAAAATTTGATTTTAATAAATATATGCTTAGTTTTGTTGATTTCGAATTGTTTGGTTTTATCTTTTTGAATATGAGCAAAAATTCTCTTCAATAAATCTTAAAAGAAATCCCTTAACAAGAAGAAATAACTAATATCATTCTTTACTTCCTATTTTAGCTAAATAGTTAAATTAGGAAATTTACCAATGAAAGACGGGAGTAACGAAAATGATGGAAGAGTTAGTTTCAAAGTTTTTCTATTTTTTCAATCATACCCCTCTGTTCCAAATTTTATCTACATTCTTATCAGTTTCATTAGCCTTTTCTAATTATAATAAGCCTATTTATATATTAATTTAATATGACTAGTTTTAATATAATAACCAATTAGATTATTTTAATTAAATTTTAATAAGTTTCCATTTGAAATTGTTTTTTTTTACATCTTTATTGAATTAGATTGACTTTACTTATAATAACAAACCCCATTAATGATATGGGCCTTTCGGGCCTGTGTCTATTAATGAAATTAAACAGCGTCGATCCAGGGGGCTATCCCTCCAGGCAATACCTGCCTCCTCGATTTAAAGGGGCAGGGCTGGTTTATTGCCCAGCGCCTGAGGCGCCCTCCTCGAGGGGGAATGCCGTCGGAATCGACGCATTTTTTATGTCTACCACCCCATGAGCTTCAGCTTGTGGGTGGGCCCACATAAAAATGTCCTTGTGTCACGCCCTCATAAGTGGGATGAGAGGCAAATGCCTTATAATACAAACCCTCTGACATTGAATTTTTAGCTCCCACAGACCTCCGACAATTTATCTTTCATTAATTAATTTTATACCACCCCGGAGGGGGTTTTTTTTGCTTGTTTTCTTAACGAACTAAAAGACAGCTACCCAAAATATTGCAAATCTTTTGGCTCGTCTTAGTATTTTAACAATTCTAAACTAAACAAGAACAACAACCACAGTGTGAACACGTCAAACACCTTTGACTGTTAAACACTTATTCATGGAATGCAGGTGTTTTTGTTCACATCAGAAAGCGTTATTTTAATGCAAACAATGTGAAAGATCTATTTGAAAATGTCAACATGGAGGACATTCAATTTATGTGATAATTGCAAAAACTTTAATTTATCAAGGCTAAAAAAATACAGTCTACTGTTTTATTTTATGTACTCCGAAGCGTGTACCCGTAACGGTTATCGTTTTTGAAAAATAGACTTGATCAGCCGAGTCCAAACCTTGGAAGAGATTGGCATAGAAAATGAGGGTTAAAATGTAATGTTTTTTGGGGTGGTTTAATTTGTTGTTGAGTCTTCAACTCCTCACCCCCAATTAGACAAAAATAATTATGCACCAAACAGCAAGAAATCCATGAATATAGATGGATTCCTTGGTGTTTGGTGTGAATAACTTTTCATTCTTCTCTAATATAATAAAGTTAGCGTCTCTGCGCAGGCGGAAATGTTCTTGGACTGTGAGAGAGATTTGTTATAATTCAGAGATCTAATTCTGTATCTATATTCTGATTACAATCTATTACAAGCTTTTCATTATCTATCAAATATATAATATATATATATATATATATATATATATATATGTGT
Source organism: Doryteuthis pealeii (assembly GCA_023376005.1). Classification (NCBI taxonomy): domain Eukaryota; kingdom Metazoa; phylum Mollusca; class Cephalopoda; order Myopsida; family Loliginidae; genus Doryteuthis; species Doryteuthis pealeii. The sequence goes on from CM042177.1 coordinate 2,569,079, forward strand.
GTGTGTGTGTGTGTGTGTGTGGGTGGGTGGGAAAAGGAAAAGGAATTGAATCCGACAATATGAGGAAAAATGAGTAAAGAAAAAATGTAGATGGATAAAATGAATTTAATCGATATCACATAATCGATATCACTTTCACATGTGTTTCGGGTCAGTTTATGTGTGTGAAATATTTCGCACACATAGAAGAATCGACCTTCGTCATACCGTTGATGAGGCCTGGTGGGCTGAAATGTACACACAGAGATCGACTTTTTCTCGATTTGTTTACGCTTTACATTTAAACCGATATGCACGCCTAATTCATTTAATTATAATTAATTAATAACAAATTAGGTTATGACTTTAAATTAAGCACATAATCTCCCCCCCAAAAAATATATGTATGTATGTATGTATGTGTTGTGTGTGTGTGTGTGTTGTGTGGTATTGATCTGTATCTATCTCAGTCTGTTCATCTCTCTCTGACTATAAGTTTATATATGTATCTAGCTCAGTTGTCAATATCTATCTATCTATCTATCTATCTATCTCAGACATACATATCTCCCCACTCACCTCTCTCTCTCTCTCTTTCCTCTCTATATCTATCTATCTATCTATCTATCTAACTGTCTGTCTTTTCATATGTATCTATGGCAGTCTGTTTATATATCTCTTTCTATCACCCCCTCTCCCCCCTCTCTCTCTCTCTCTGTTGCGTGTGTGTGTGTGTGTATGTGTGTGTGGTCTGTTAATATGTATCTATCTCAGTCTGTTCATCTCTCTCTGTCTATAAGTATTTATGTATGTATCTAGCTCAGTCTGTCAATATCTATCTATCTATCTATCTATCTATCTATCTCAGACTCTTCATATGTATCGATATCACTCATCATATCTCGCTATCCCCCCCTCTCTCTCTCTTATCTATCTATCTATTTATCTATCTATCTGTTTGTGCATATGTATCTATGCCAGTCTGTTTATATCTCTCTTTTCTATCACCCCATCTCTCTCCTCTCTCTCTCTCTCTCTTTCTCTCTCTCTCTCTCTCTCTCTCTCTCTCTCTCTCTCTCTCAATCCTGAATCCTGGATAATAGCCTTCTGTCTGAGGATTGTGTTATAATCATGAAACTTGAGTAACGCTAATGTGGTATCCATAAACTTAATGTTCTACAATTGTATATATATATATATATATATATATATATATTATATATATCAAAACCCCTCTGCACGTGCAGGATGTGACACAAGGTCAATTTCTTAATCGGAGTTCAACCGGTTTGAATTCAAAGTTTTTCTTCTAGACTAGTTGCCTAACTAAGATTAAAGAGGCCCAGTCTCCCTACTATTTATCAATAGCTGGAGGAGAGTTGGATTCATACCTTTCCAAGGGTATTAACGCTAAGTGAAATGCAATTACCACATCCTGGATTTGACCTCGGGACAACGACTCCATCCATGACTTTAACCATTACAACACGTGCTTCCTTTATATATATATATATAATATATATATATATATTATATATATATAAATAATATATATGGTGTGTGTGTGTGTGTGCATTTTGGAACTCTGACGAGTATGAAAGCATCGCTTCATTGCAATCAACCTCAGTCCCCTTCTTGTACCGCAGTTTTGTGGAGTCTCTGTAGGTTATTGGCTAACGTGCAGGTCTGCAACATTGTAGTAAGCGAGTTCGAACTCCAGTCGCGTTTTTATGTTTCAGACTAATACCCTTGGAAAAGGCAAAGACCCCTTCATCCCCCAACTATGGCTGAAATAGTACCACTACTGTTTCTTCTACAAGTATGGCTTTAACGTAAAATAAAGATTATTATACTTTTTACATATTGAACTATTTGGCAATAGCTCTTAAGTAAACATATCAAACGTTGCAATGATTAAATTATGTATGGATATATCACAGGTCCTAAAATAAAAGATCAATTCTTTATCTAATTATGGAACTTTTCTGTTGAGAAAGAGATGGTAACGTTATTATTACTAGTACAAAATAAAAAACACCCCCGGGCGATGTAAAAATTCATTTTTGAAACATATTGCCTGAGGGGTGGGAGTAAAAAATTCAATGTCAGCGAGTTTGTACCCTAAGTAAGTAAAATCATCAAATTCATTAAAGGATTGAAAAATAAAACAATTTGAAATGTAAACCTTAAATATGTATTAAAATAAAACAAACTATATACAGACATATAAATACCAGTCATGTATTATTTAAAACTTGTTTTTAAAAAACAATTGGGACTGTCTAATGTTGCATGTTCAAATTTTGAGTGTATTTATTGAATAAATACACTCAAAATTTGAACATGCCAAAAATCGCATGTTATGACGATTTTGGGTAATGTGATGTAAGCAGTGACGTAATTTTGTTACAGACAAAAACCGGAAGCGAATCTCCATTATTAATAGATTAATTACGCGTGTTGCATATGGATGGGCATTATCATTTTTGTAAGGTTGTGTAGTTAAAATTGTACAATTGCAACATATGGACAAACAGAAAAAACATCAAAAAGTAGAAAACGAAATGGGAAGAAAACAACTTTACGAATACTTCAAGTGACAAATTGGAGAGATTGCATATGAGAAAACCTGGACATAAGCAACAAAGGGAAACTTTAAGTGACGAAGTGGTTAATCACAGACTAGCACAAAAAGAGTTCAAGACTAATCACGACTGGGTTTGTTACGATTTTTGTGGGCCATTTTTAGGCTTCAAGCAAGAGCACTTTACAGCGGAGATCCTTTGTGTTAAGCAGAGCACGATCTTTAGTGAATAAACCATTGTTGTTCCTTGGTGTCCTTAGTGTTAAATATGATTATTTGGTTGTTCCTTAGAGCTGTGATGCGCTTAAAGTTGTAAATCCTGAGTTGAGCCAAGTCGTTGGCTGCAGGTCCGTTCGTAAATTGAATAACGTGCATGAATAACGGCAATTGGATATTATTAAAACTCTCTCACAATCTTTTCCTACTTTCTTGTATTTTCTGTTCCTTTCCCTTCCTTTCTTTATAATAAAGCCGGATTGGTCTATTATTTAGCTCATAAAAACAACAATTCGGCGGAAAAGCAATAACAGATAATCAGGATTTACATTTTTACATTTCATCTTGGATGATTGGGAAGGACTCATGTTTAACCAGAGTGTTTTAAGATGATAAAATGATAACGGTCTGAGAGTTTAGGAACACGAGTATTCATATACAGACTAGAGAAAGAAGAGCTGAAAAAATATAAGATACCGTAGGCCGTCAGTTGAGATCGAACTCGGGTGCCTTTTACAAAAATTATCAAAAGCTGTTTTCTCTCTATCTTTCCTCTACTCTCTTATATTTTTTTCTGTTCCTTTTCTTCAATTTCTCCATAATAAAAACGTATTGGTTCATAATTTAGAAGAGGCGACGATTTTATCTTTGACGTATTGGACGGTCCCATTTTTATCCAGAGAATGTTGCAAGATGCTAACGGTCGTAGAAATAAGGAACACGAGTATTAATATATAGACTAAGAATATATAGAGAAAGAATAGCTGAAAAAATTATAAGATGCCGTTGGCCGTCAGCTGAGATCGAACTTTTCATGTCCTTATTTAGATTGTCACAATTCAAACGCTGCATAGCTATACACGAGAGAATACGAGATTCTTGGAACTGAGACGTGACACGAGTCCCAAATAGGTAAGGTTTAAATCTTAGAAACACGGAAAGAGTTTTTGTTAGGAGAGCAAATACTACAGCCAGTACTACTGTACAAACTACCTCATATTCCACTTGGATAACATCTACATCCTTTCTTGTTGGCTTCTATGTGCTACTGTGACTTTAATTCAGAGCCATTTCTCTCTCACATATCAAAGGTTATAGTGCGTATCTATTGGTTCTCATATTAATAAAGCGACAAAGCTAGAGTTAATCTTAAAACAAACACTTATTATTCAAACATAATAATATCTTCTGTTCTCTTTCGCTTTTACCTTATTCTCTCTCTCTTCTATCGTTATATATACTAGCAAATATATGCACCCGGAGGGTGCAAGTATTCAAGTTTTAATGTAAATAAAATATTAGATTAAATTAGAAATACTAATGAAACTAAATAACAATGCAGATTTAAAAGTTGAAACAGAGGGGGGTATATCGAAAAATAGAACAGCTGAAACTTACTCTTCCATCACTCCGTCTTTCATTACTAAATTTTCCTAATTTAACTATTTAGCTAAAAAAGAAAATAAAGAACAAAAGTACAGTTATTTCTTCTTGTTAAATATATTTCGTTTAAGATTTATACCCGAGATTTTTTAGTCATATTCATTAAGATAAAACCAAACAATTAGAAATCAATAAATACTAGCCCATATTTAATAAAATCAAAATTTTGATGCCAATATGCAAATTAGCCTTCCCGTTTCACACTGTAAACCGCTATTTTGTTGTATATATAAATACAATTGCATGTATTTACGATGTAGATAAGGCCAACAGTATTAACGTAAAAACAATTTATTAGTAATGAGCTTTAGATAAAAAATAAAGTCACGGGAATGTAACGTAAATAACTAAGGGAATTTGGACTTTAGTAGTAATATAGTTTCGGTTACAGACAGAAAAAACACACAATCTCCATTATAATAAGATATATAATATATATATATATATATATATATATAAACATTTCTACATCAGGCTCTTTGAGTTTTATTATTAACTATAATGCTTCTGATGTTTTTTAAATTAAAGAAAAATTCATTTTTTTTTAAATAAAATTCATTTTATTTTTAATACAAGCGCATTTAAAAAAAATTCCAACTTTTGACTAGCAGCGTTCTGTTTTTGCTAACGGTCATTTCATCCAGTCTTATTTTTGTTGAAGACTGACCCACGTGCGGTCGATGCAGATATGCCTCAGTGAGGGGGCCGATGTTGCTTTTTAAAACCGGAGAGAGGAAGGCCCGAAACGGTTTGCACATTCTCTCCTGATGAGCCCATGCATTTGTAACATCTTTTGTTTTTTCAATATATCAATATATATATAAATATATATATATATATATATATATATATATATATATTGGTCTGGAGTTTGGTTTTGAAGGCAATCACAATGCATGTGTAAAGAAAAAATAAGGTAACAATGGTGTTGTTTGTTAACCTGTGATTTATTCTTAATATTTCAAGATAAAATCTCTTCTTCAAAAGAACACCTGAACTGAAGTAATTGTCGTCTTGCTATGGCATTTTTTAGGTAAAAAATTCTAAAATTTAAATTATAAAACCTTTTATATATATATATATATATATATATATATATATATATAAGAGAGAGAGAGAGAGAGAGAGAGACATCCACAGACACGTGTTTCGACTTATCAAGTCTCCTCAGTGTGGCTAGACATTTGTAAGCTACCTACAGCAGGGATTGAAATACGATCGGTTAAGCATCAGACAGACACCTTAACCCCGAGAGTGCGAAGGGGATTGTAACTGATTATAATACACACATCCCTATGTATGTAAAGGCCGCCATGCAGTGCTCTATCCCTTATATCGGAGAGCGTTGCGTTTATGCTTTAGTTGGCGGTTCTCAGCGAAATCCCCCAGAGTGCTCAACCCTAGGGGAATGGGGAGCATATATAGTCATCCACAGACACGTGTTTTGACTTATCAATATATATATACATACATATAATTTTATTAAGAAATTTGAAAAACGAAGTGTTCCAAAAATAAGATGAATTTATTTATCGACGTATAAACGTTTCGGTTTATTTAAACCTTCATCAGGATAGATTATGGGTGAAAGAAATTGATGGATGTTTTGTTAAATGACAGGGTTAGAAAAATATTTATGAAAAGTTAGTTAACTGTATTGTTCAGCGTTATATTTTTGTGAAAGACGAGCATCTCTCTCTTGTGG
>CM042177.1:2575105-2577605 GCA_023376005.1 Doryteuthis pealeii
AAAGGAATTCGGGAAGGAATGTCCAATTTTAAAAACAATTTTCCGGATCGGTTTTTATGAAATTCGGCCTAAATTCTTCTTGATAGTAAATGGGTTAAATGCAGAAACATACCGCCGCCGAACGCAAATAATCTCTCCTAGCCGCATATGACGAAAAGAATCATTATTTCCGGATCCCGGTTATGGTTCGGCTTAATTCTTCGATAGTAATGGTAATGCAAAACTTACCCCGAACCATATCTCTAAGCCCTAACCCTAGCCGGATATGACGAAAGAATCCATTATTTTCCGGATCCGGTTATGGTTCGGCTTAATTCTTCTGATAGTAATGTAATGCAAAACTTACCCCGAACCATATCTCTAAGCCTAACCCTAGCCGGATAAGACGAAAGAATCCATTATTTCCGGATCCGGTTATGGTTCGGCTTAATTCTTCTGATAGTAATGGTAATGCAAAACTTACCCGAACCATATCTCTAAGCCTAACCCTAGCCGGATATGACGAAAGAATCCATTATTTCCGGATCCGGTTATGGTTCGGCTTAATTCTTCTGATAGTAATGGTAATGCAAAACTTACCCCCGAACCATATCTCTAAAGCCTAACCCTAGCCGGATATGACGAAAGAATCCATTATTTCCGGATCCGGTTATGGTTCGGCTTATTTCTTCTGATAGTAATGGTAATGCAAAACTTACCCCGAACCATATCTCTAAGCCTAACCCTAGCCGGATATGACGAAAGAATCCATTATTTCCGGATCCGGTTATGATTCGGCTTAATTCTTCTGATAGTAATGCTAATGCAAAACATACCCCGAACCATATCTCTAAGCCTAACCCTAGCCGGATATGACGAAAGAATCCATTATTTCCGGATCCGGTTATGGTTCGGCTTAATTCTTCTGATAGTAATGGTAATGCAAAACATACCCGAACCATATCTCCTAGCCGATATGACGAAAGAATCCATTATTTCCGGATCCGGTTATGGTTCGGCTTAATTCTTCTGATAGTAATGGTAATGCAAAACATACCCGAACCATATCTCTAAGCCTAACCCTAGCCGGATATGACGAAAGAATCCATTTTCCGGATCCGGTTATGGTTCGGCTTAATTCTTCTGATAGTAATGGTAATGCAAAACATACCCCGAACCATATCTCCTAGCCGGATATGACGAAAGAATCCATTATTTCCGGATCCGGTTATGGTTCGGCTTAATTCTTCTGATAGTAATGGTAATGCAAAACTTACCCCGAACCATATCTCTAAGCCTAACCCTAGCCGGATATGACGAAAGAATCCGTTATTTCCGGATCCGGTTTATGGTTCGGCTTAATTCTTCTGATAGTAATGGTAATGCAAAACTTACCCCGAACCATATCTCTAAGCCTAACCCTAGCCGGATATGACGAAAGAATCCATTATTTCCGGATCGGGTTATGGTTCGGCTTAATTCTTCTGATAGTAATGGTAATGCAAAACTTACCCCGAACCATATCTCTAAGCCTAACCCTAGCCGGATAAGACGAAAGAATCCATTATTTCCGGATCCGGTTATGGTTCGGCTTAATTCTTCTGATAGTAATGGTAATGCAAAACTTACCCGAACCATATCTCTAAGCCTAACCCTAGCCGGATATGACGAAAGAATCCATTATTTCCGGATCCGGTTATGTTCGGCTTAATTCTTCTGATAGTAATGGTAATGCAAAACTTACCCCGAACCATATCTCTAAGCCTAACCCTAGCCGGATAATGACGAAAGAATCCATTATTTCCGGATCCGGTTATGGTTCGGCTTAATTCTTCTGATAGTAATGGTAATGCAAAACTTACCCCGAACCATATCTCTAAGCCTAACCCTAGCCGGATATGACGAAAGAATCCATTATTTCCGGATCCGGTTATGATTCGGCTTAATTCTTCTGATAGTAATGGTAATGCAAAACTTACCCCGAACCATATCTCTAAGCCTAACCCTAGCCGGATAAGACGAAAGAATCCATTATTTCCGGATCCGGTTATGGTTCGGCTTAATTCTTCTGATAGTAATGGTAATGCAAAACTTACCCCGAACCATATCTCTAAGCCTAACCCTAGCCGGATATGACGAAAGAATCCATTATTTCCGGATCCGGTTATGGTTCGGCTTAATTCTTCTGATAGTAATGGTAATGCAAAACATACCCGAACCATATCTCCTAGCCGGATATGACGAAAGAATCCATTATTTCCGGATCCGGTTATGGTTCGGCTTAATTCTTCTGATAGTAATGGTAATGCAAAACTTACCCCGAACCATATCTCTAAGCCTAACCCTAGCCGGATATGACGAAAGAATCCATTATTTCCGGATCCGGTTATGGTTCGGCTTAATTCTTCTGATAGTAATGGTAATGCAAAACATACCCCGAACCATATCTCTAAGCCTAACCCTAGCCGGATATGACAAAGAATCCATTATTTCCGGATCCGGTTATGGTTCGGCTTAATTT
>CM042177.1:2582605-2592605 GCA_023376005.1 Doryteuthis pealeii
ATATTTTTCCATGCTTCTAATATAACTAAAACTATTTTCCAACATCCATCGCATGTATCTATAAGGAAACATTCGTCGACTCCCTGACAACATCACACACATATATATGCGCGTGGTGTAATGGTTAAAGTCATGGGAAACGAACTCGTCGCCCCGAGTTCAAATCCTGGACGTGGTAATTGCATTTCATTTAGCGATAATATCCTTGGGAAAGGTATGAATCCTACTCTCCCTCCAGCTATGGGTAAATAGTAGGGCAGACTGGGCTCTTTAACCTTGGTTAGGCAACCGGTATAGAAGAAGGAAAACTCTGAATTCAAACCTGCTGAACTCCGCTTAAGAAATTGACCTTATGTCGCATCCTGCTCGTGCGGAGGGGTTGATACACACACACACACACACACACACACACATATATATATATATTATATATATATATATATATATATATATATATATGCGTGTTCTCGTGCGTGTGGGCGTTTGTGTGTATGTAACTTTGTTCATGCGTGCGTACCTATTATAGATTATCAAATATTCATATTTTTGTTAAATATTCATACTTAAACATATATTTTCCGATGCATATATGAAGAAATTGTCAAAGACAGAACTAGAATCCATAAATAGATGAATAATTAATTTTTTTAAAAAAAAACAAAGAAATATGATAACGTTGCCTCCATAGATATTATATATTTTTTGTCAACTACTCCACTAATGCCGAAGAAAGAAATAGAATTCTTCGATAGATAAAGGAATAATCTAAAAAACGAACAAGAAATAAGCAAACAGGTAAGATATAATTTCCTATGTTAACATATTCCCTTTTTATTAACTCTTTGTCAACAACGAACGAAATTCAGAAAAGAAAGAAAGAAAGAAAGAAAGAAAGAAAGAAAGAAAGAAATAATAATGAATAATAAAGAAACCGAAAGATAATTAAAAGAAAAGAAAGGAAATAAAAATAACCAAACAAGAATAAATAAATAAATGAAAGAAAGAAAGAAAGAAAGAAAGAAAGAAAGAAAGAAAGAAAGAAAGAAAAAGAAAGAAAGAATACAGCCAAAGCGAAAGAAAAGTAAAAGAAAAAAGGAAATAAAAAGAAGTAAAGAAGAAAAAGAAAGAAAAAACTAAAGAAGAGACTAAAGGTGGCAAAAGAAAGAAAGAAAGAAATAAAGAAAGCAAACCAGAAGAAACGTAAAGACAAAGAGAACTAAACAAAATGAACTAAAGAAGAAATTAAAAGAAAGAAAGAAAGAAACTGAAGAAAGATAAACTCGATAAAGAGAAGAAGAGGAAAGAAAGAAAGAAAACAATAAAAAGAAAATAATATGGAAATATAGGAAGAAAACAAACAAAAAGAATGAGATTTTTTTTTGCATAGTTTAAAACTTGATTATAAGTTTACTTATATCTATTAAAAATGTCTATTTTGCTAAATAATTGAATTGATGAGCTGACATTTTGGTGAAATCAATGTTTGGAAATTTCTTTCTTAGTTTATTCGAATTGTTGATGCAGGATCCTGTGATAGATTTCAGGCCATCACGTTGTTTGTTAACAATGAAACTTTTCTGAATGATAATTCGTAGCAACGAGTAAATCCAATAAGTGACATTTCCCTTTACGAAATCAGTAGGGTGGCCTAACAAAAAGCCCCACGAAGGACATTTTGAGTCCAAATCTCAAATTAAATAAAAACAATACCAAAAAAATACCGAACTTACTCTATCAACAAAAAATAATTCACCCCTCCCCGAAGATTAGCGATGGATAAGAGCGAAAATATTTGAGAACCGAACTCAGAAAACCACATCTAGAACCACCAGCTGGACATCGACACCCAAAATATAGAAAGGAAGAAAAAAAATCCTTTTATGTGAAAATATTGTTATATTAAGCCCTGTTGATGGTTTTAATAAAAACCGAAATGTTTTAGCGTCGGCTATATGTAAGTCAATCTTTGACTTAATTTTGTTGTTTTTTCTAAACTATATATATATATACATAAGGTGGCCTTCACATCCCTAACAATATTACACACACACACACACACACACACACACATATACACACATATATATATATATATATATATATATATATATATATATATATATATATCATGTCGCGCAATTAGCACGGATATCCATAACAATCTCTCGCCAACTCTCCCTATCATTTATTGACCCAGGATGGTCTTCCACGCAGCATCCAGCATCCTCACAGAGTTGGTCAATGTAAATCCTTGGTGGGCGGCCCACAATAGCATGCCCATGTTGGTTTCCACAGGAGAACATCGTTATGAGCTCGTCCTTGCTTCTTCAGCAGTGTCAGGCATGTCTTTCCGTATCACTCGGATGTTTTGTGAGATGGGGGCAGGTGGCCATACAGCTGTTTCCTTGTGGGGTGTTGTTTCCATGATTTGTTCAAGACCACACGCAACATTCTTGTGCAGATCCCATCTAGCTTATTCTCAAGGCGCCTCGTTAGGGTCCAAGTACTGCAGCCATACAGCCGTACTGATATAACAGCAGCCTGGAAGAATTGCGCTTTAACTTGTCAGTGAGATCGGCTTTCCATATGACTGATAATTTGTTTGTGGCCGACCATGCCCTATTCGTGTATTAACATTGCTTTCTGTGGATGAGATATTACTACCTAGCTATTTGAATTGTTCTACTGGCTTTAGAGGCTTACTGTTGCGTGTAGAGATGCCTCTTTTCTTTTTTAAACATATGAACTCGGTTTATCTGAGTTCACATGTACATATGTATATGTATGTTTGTGTATGTTTGTGCATACGTACCTATATAATTCTGTCAAATATTCATATTTTTGTTAAATATTCATATTCTAGGATTTCCCGAATGATATGGGAATAAATTGTCAAAGAAATAGAATTAACCGATAGATAGATGAATAATTATGAAACAAACAAATAACCAAACAAACCAGTGAGATAAAATTGCCTACCCCAAAATTTTTATCAAGCTATGAACGCCAAAAAAATAGAAGAAGAAAGAAAGAAATGTAACAAATAAATAGATAGATAGATAGATAGATGTGAAGTAAATGGAAGTTAATCCGACAGTATGAACTTAACATTTTTAGAAAAAACAAATGATGTTATTAGTTTGCTGACAGAATCTGTTTCGACCTTTTTAAAAGAGCGGTCTTCATGAAGAGCAATTGATGAAGACCGCTCTATTAAAAAGGTCGAAACAGATTCTGTCAGCAAACTAATAACATCATTTGTTTTTTTTCTTTCTAAAAATGTTAAATTCATAGATAGATATATAGTTATAAACAAACAAACAAGATGAAAATGCCTACGTTAACCTGGTCCCCTTTTTTATCAACTTCCACCACCCTGTCAACAAGGACTGATATTCAGTAAAGAAAATCTTGGAATGACATTATCCATTAAGAATTGATTTATTTCAAAACTTTATCCGCATTAAATGACCCACTGAGGTTGATATGCCGTAAAACAAAACAAACAAACAAACTTTCTGTCGCAATTGCATGTAGCTGGGTACATGTCCAGATCGCTTCCTTCTTTGATGCATGTTTTGTTGAAGATGACTAACAAGTTTTGTTATTTTATGGGCCATCCTTTAGGCTTCAAGCAAGAGCGCTTGTCCAGCAGAAATCCTTGGTAAAGAATCCTTTGGTTGTTCCTTGGTGCTCCTCAGTATTGTAAGTCCTTCGTCAATGATTGTAACTGGACATCTCTCAGTATCAGTGCTTAAGTAGTCAACCAGCTATGCATTCGGGCTGTTGATTGACTGAGATTTAAACCATGTGTCCTCGCTTAGTCTATATATTTAAGTGGTATATTGTAGTACACCTTATAGCCCATAACCTGTTACGATTTTATAGGCCATCCTTTAGACTCCAAGCAATAGCGCTTGTCCAGCGGAAATCCCTACGAAGAACATTTATGTCAACCAGCTTTAAATCTTCCTTAAATATTTAAAACCCAAATTAAATTAAAACAAGCAAAACCAAACTCACACTATCAATAAAAAAAAATTTCATCCGAAGACGATTAATAGATAAGATCGATAAACGAGTTTGGGAACCGAACTTGGGACACCTCCTCAACCAGCTGGACCTCGACACTGTTGGATTTTGTGTAAAGTATTCAACTCTGTTACAAGATGAATGCCAAAACTCAAACTAGAGTTTGGTAAGTGGCTTATATGGAGCTTTGGATTGTTCCATTATGAACTCAGGCAAGTTCACTTCCTGAGTTCTGATTGGCTGTTGGATTTCAGGGTGAGTAAGAACATGGATAAGTACCCACTCTTCAGCCATCACTTTGCATTATGCCAGCAGCATGCAAGGACTGTATTAAGTTACAGCTTGTCTGTTGTTTTCGTCTACTAACTCAACGGTAGTTAGAACCCCACTGCGACGGTGAGTATCATATTGTTTCTATATCTGAAAGAAAGCTGGAAAACACGCGAAAATCTTTAAAAAAAGACAAAAACTCCATCTTCTTTAAAAAAAACATGTTTTAATACATATGTTCGTGTTCGTGCGTGCTTATTTGTAGACTGTTAAATATTCATAATTTACCAGAGTTTTTCCTATGAATATATAAAATGAATTACAAAAATGGACATTAGATAGAGAGATAGATAGATAAATTGATAATAATAATAATAATAATAATAATAATAATAATAATAATAAAAAGAACAAACAACTATGGTAAAATATATTACGTTTACGTACGTCTTTTTTATAAACTACTCTCAGAGAAATTCCAAAGAATGAAATTAATTGATAGATCGGTAGTCAGTATCGGTATCAGCCAGTCAGCGAGGGAGTCTATCCCCTTTTCAATAGCGCTAGACCAAGGAGATTGTTTTGGCGTCTGAGGTGGTGCGCCACACCTACCATCAGTTCCTTGGTCAAATCATCCAGAAAAATTAAAAATGTCACCCACCCCCTTCAATGTTTCTGATTTTTTTTCCATGTGTGGACTATGTTAACGTTAGACAATCCCCACAAGTTGAACTTCCAATTCCAAAAAATTGGCGGAGTTATGTCGAATTTTAGCTCTGTAAATTTGATGGGGTTGGCGAAAAATGGCGACTTTTTGTAACCTATTATTTTAAAATTTTGTAAAATGAGTTCTAGAGCTTCCCTACTACTAAAAATTTATTTATAAAAGCATTTTTGCCCAAGGAATCTAAAAATGCTATAAAAAATCTTAGATTTTAAGTTATTGATGATTTCTCATTTTTTTCAAAGCAAGATCAATATCCCGATGTGACACAGCATCTATGACAATTTTTTTCTATTATTATTTCACGTATATTGAACATTATTTGTACCAAAAAGATAGTTTGATATTTGCTTAGAAGGGATGGATAAGATGGCCGAGATGATTTGACCTGGAATTACTCATAAAAACAATTATAAGATAAACAAGAAAAATTACCTACGTTACATACTCCCTTTTATAAACTACTCCCACCGTCAGCAATAACCGACCTTCAGAAGGAAATAATGGAAATTAAGATAATAGAATTTATCTTTATAAAATCAATAAGTAACTAAAGTAAAGTCGTCTGGGTGGCTTAAACTCGGTATCAGCCAATCAGCGAGGGAGTCTATCCCCTTTTCACTAGTGATAAAATTATCGATACTGAAGCTGCGTTTACAAGGATATAAAGTAAAGTAAGTGAAGTCGCCGGGGAGGCCTTATGTTGGTAATCCAGACAGCGATGGAGTCTAACCCTTTTTTACTAGCGCTAGACCAAGGAGATTATTTCAGTGGCTGAGGTGGAGCGCTGCACGAACCATCAGCTCCTTACTTTACCACACAGAGCCCTGTGCTACTCATACGCTGAGTTACCGAGGACCGGAATCGAACTAGGAAACTTGTGGTTTCTAGCGAACGCTCTAGTGACTGACCTTAGAATCAGTAGTTGGGCCTAAACAAAAAGCCCTACGAAGAACATTTTTGTCGACTCAACTTTAAATCGTCCATCTAGATGTAAAACCCAAATCAATCATATATACGAGGATCAATATTGACTAGTTTGACCAATTTGGGCCAGTTTAGCTCAGTCAGTAGAGCACCCATCTTGAAATCGCAGAGTTCGAAGACATTTTATTCCTTAATTTTATTCATTCTTGTTGGGCATTCAATTTTTTAATTATTTCTTTTGACAATATGACCTTTAGGCACCCCTTTTTGATCTCGATTAAGAAAGGACATGTTTTTCATTTACACTGTCAATATCTGGTTGTTTTAACAGACGATTTTTAGATTTAAAAAAATTTATAAAACTCTCTGACCCTATCCCTAACCCTAACCCTAACCCCTAAGCGTAACCCCTAATAAACAACCAGATATTGTGGCATCATTGAAACTGAAGTTATGATCAGTTTCAGATACATGTTGGACGAGGGTGTTCTGAAAATTGCCCAATTTAATATCCCGCGTAGTGAGAGTTCTAGAAGTTTCTCCAATGTATTTTTTGTCGCAATCTTTACATGGAATTGCGTAACTCCAGCATCAGAACACCCTCGTCCAAAATATGTCTGAAACTGATCATAACTTCAGTTTCAATGATGCCATAATATTAACTCATATTCACAACAATAAGACAGATTTTTGAAGCCAGTGCCATTTCACTTTTGTCCTCCCTTAATACTTAATAATCGACCTGGATTTTTCAACATATCACCATTTTTAGCTAAAATAGTTTTAAACAGATACAAAATACCAGGCTTTATTTAATTATTTAGTTATCATTCCCCACGTTGTTCCCTTTGTTCTCATAAAATCAGTCCATTAATACTTTTTCTCGTCTTTTGTTGAATGCATTTCTTCGTGTTACGTCACGCGTCATGACATCTTCGCATGTGCGGATCGCAGCTCGTCTTTCACAAAAATATAACGCTGAACAAATACAGTTATAAACTTTTTATAAATATTTTTCTAACCCTCTCATTTACAAAACATCCATCAATTTCTTCACCCCATAATCTATCCTGATGAAGGTTTAAATTAACCGAAACTTTTAAGCATCGATAAATAACTTCATCTTATTTTTGGAACACTTTGTTTTTCAAATTTCTTAATAAAATTATATGTATGTATATATATATATATATATATATATATTGATAAGTCGAAACACGTGTCTGTGGATGACTATACATGCTCCCCATTCCCCTAGGGTTGAGCACTCTGGGGGGATTTCGCTGAGGATCGCCAACTAAAGCATAAACGCAACGGTCTCCGATATAAGGGATGGAGCACTGTATGGCGGCCTTTACATACATAGGGATGTGTGTATTATAATCAGTTACAATCCCCTTCGCACTCAAGCGGTTAAGGTGTCTGACTGATGCTTAACCGATCGTATTTCAATCCCTGCTGTAGGTAGCTTACAAATGTCTAGCCACACTGAGGAGACATGATAAGTCGAAACACGTGTCTGTGGATGACTTATATATATATATATATATATATATATATATATATATATATATATATATAAAAGGGTTTTATAATTTTATAATTTTTTTACTTAAAAAATGCCATAACAGGACGACAATTCAGTTCTAGTGTTCTTCTGAAAAAGAGATTTTATCTCGAAATATTAAGAATAAATCACAGGTTAATAAACACCATTGTTACCTTATTTTTTTCTTCATACCTGTATTGTGATAGCCTTCAAAACCAACCTCTAGACCAATATATATATATATATATATATATATATATATATATATTGAAAAAAAAAAAAGATGTTTACAAATGCATGGGCTCATCAGGAGAGAATGTGCAAACCGTTTCGGGGCCTTCCTCTCTACAGTTTTAAAAAGCAAAATCGCCCCCCCCCCTCACTGATGTGAGGACCCTCGGAATATTTGCATCGACCGCACGTGGATCGGTCTTCAACAAAAATAAGACGGGATGAAATGACCGTTAGCAAAAACAGAACACTGCTAGTCTAAAGTTGAAATTTTAAAAAAATGCGCTGTATTAAAAATAAAATTAATTTTATTTAAAAATAAAATGAATTTTATTTTTAATTTAAAAAAAAATCAGAAGCATTATAGTTAATAATAAAACTCAAAAGAGCCTGATGTAGCAACGTTTATATATATATATATATATATATGTATCTTATTATAATGGAGATTGTGTGTTTTTCTGTCTGTAACCGAAACTATATTACTACTAAAGTCCAAATTCCCTTAGTTATTTACGTTACATTCCCCGTGACTTTATTTTTATCTAAAGCTCAATTACTAATAAAATTGTTTTACGTTAATACTGTTGGCCTTATCTACATAGTAATACCATGCAATTGTATTTATATATACAACAAAATAGCGGTTTACAGTGTTAACGGGAAGGTTAATTTGCATATTGGCATCAAAAATTTGATTTTATTAAATATGTGCTTAGTATTATTGATTTCTAATTGTTTGGTTTTATCTTAATGAATATGACTAAAAATCTCGGGTATAAATCTTAAACGAAATATATTAACAAGAAGAAATAACTGTACTTTTGTTCTTTATTTTCTATTTTAGCTAAATAGTTAAATTAGGAAAATTTAGTAATGAAAGACGGGAGTGATGGAAGAGTAAGTTTCAGCTGTTCTATTTTCGATTATACCCCCCTCTGTTTCAACTTTTTAAATCTGCATTGTTATTTAGTTTCATTAGTATTTCTAATTTAATCTAATATTTTATTACATTAAAACTTGAATACTTGCACCCTCCGGGTGCATATATTTGCTAGTATATATAACGATAGAGAGAGAGAAATAAGGAAAAGCGAAAGAGAACAGAGATATTATTATGTTTGAATAATAAGTGTTTGTTTTAAGATTAACTCTAGCTTTGTCGCTTTATTTAATATGAGAACCAATAGATACGCACTATAACCTTTGATATGTGAGAGAGAAATGGCTCTGAATTAAAGTCACAGTAGCACATAGAAGCCAACAAGAAAGGATGTAGATGTTATCCAAGTTGAATATGAGGTAGTTGTAGCAGTAGTACTGGCTGTAGTATTTGCTCTCCTAACAAAAACTCTTTCCGTGTTTCTAAGATCTAAACCTTACCATATTTGGGACTCGTGTCACGTCTCAGTTCCAAGAATCTCGTATTCTCTCGTGTATAGCTATGCAGCGTTTGAATTGTGACAATCTAAATAAGGGCATGAAAAGTTCGATCTCAGCTGACGGCCAACGGCATCTTATAATTTTTTTCAGCTATTCTCTCTCTAGTCTATATATTAATATTCATGTTCCTTATTTCTACGACCGTTAGCATCTTGCAACACTCTCTGGATAAAAATGGGACCGTCCAATACGTCAAAGATAAAATCGTCGCCTCTTCTAAATTATGGACCAATACGTTTTTATTATGGAGAAAGTGAAGAAAGGGAACAGAAAAAATATAAGAGAGTAGAGGAAAGATAGAGAGAAAACAGCTTTTGATAATTTTTGTAAAAGGCACCCGAGTTCGATCTCAGCTGACGGCCTACGGTATTTTATATTTTTTCATCTCTTCTTTCTCTAGTCTGTATATGAATACTCGTGTTCCTAAACTGTCCTACCGTTATCATTTTATCATCTTAAAACACTCTGGTTAAAAATGAGTCCTTCCCAATCATCCAAGATGAAATGCAAAAATGTAAATCCTAATTATCTGTTGTTGCTTTTCCGCCAAATTGATGTTTTTATGAGCTAAATAGTGGACCAATCCGTCTTTATTATAAAGAAAGAAAGGGAAGGAAAGGAACAGAAAAATACAAGAAATTGGGGGAAAGATTGTGAGAGAGGTTTAACCCAATCATCCCCGCAGTTCATTTGCACGTTATTCAATTTTGACGAATGGACCTGCAACCAAAGACTTTGCTCAATTCAAGGATTTTTCCCAATTCTAAGGAACAACCAAAGCATCACACCCAGCTCTAAGGAACAACCAAAGAATCCTATTCAAC
>CM042177.1:2597605-2612605 GCA_023376005.1 Doryteuthis pealeii
TTTTATGTTATTAGTATGTAGTTATGGTCAACATTATAAATATTGTAAAACAATTTTATTGATAATTGAGGTATAAATAAAAAAAATCATGGTAAATGTGATGTAGGTAACAAAGGGAATTGTGACTTGTATAGTAACATAGTTTCGGTTACAGACAGACAAACCCACCATCTCCATTATAATAAGATAATTATTTTGAATATTTAACACATCAATTTTACACAAAATCGTAGGTATTTATTTATTTGTAAACTTTTTAGTTAACTTCTTGTTACTGTAAAAAAAAATGGGTATTTTTTATTGTTAGAATACTCAGCCTAGTCAAAACATTTGTAATATTTTGGTATGTGGTAGTTTGCAGTAGTTTTTCTTTTAGTTCATTAAGAAAACTATTTAAAAAAAAAAAAAAACCCTTCGGGCCGTGTAAGATTTATTTTTGAAAGATATTGTCTGAGGGATTGGGAGCTAAAAATTCAACGTCAGAAAGTTTGTATCATAAGTAAGTAAAATAATTACATTTATTAAAGGAGTAAATAAATAAATAAAACAATTGGAAATGGAAACTTAGTTCTATCCCCATCAAATAAAATCTTGCGGGCATCTATTAATTATCAATTAAATGATTATTTTTAATATTTAAAACATAAATTTTACACAACATCATGGTATTTATTTATTTGTAAACTTTTTAGTTAACCTATTCAAACTGAATAAAATGGCTATTTATTTTTAGAATAAAAAGTTAGAGTTAAAAGATTTGTGGTAGTTTGCGGTAGTTTTTCTTTTAGTTCATTAAGAAAACTATTTAAAAAAACACCCTTCGGGCCGTGTAAAAATTTATTTTTGAAAGATATTGTCTGATGGGGTTGAGAGCTAAAAATTCAATGTCAGGAAGTTTGTATCATAAGTAAGTAAAATTATCAAATTTATTCAAGGAGTAAAAATAAATAAATAAATAAATAAAACAATTTGAAATGGAAAATTAGTTCTGTCCCCCTCAGATAAAATGCTGCCTGCATCTATTGATTATTAATTAAATAATTATTTTGAGTGTTTTACATATAAATTTTACGCAAAAGGTATTTATTCATCTGTACATTTTTTAGTTAACCGCTCGGCTATCGTCAACTACAGAATGGTAAGGTGATTTTAGCTGTTTTATACACACATCTGTGTGTATGTAAAGGCCCTCATATAGTGCTCCATCCATTTTATTGGAGAGCGTTGCGTTTACACTTTAATTGGTGGTCGTCAGCGAAATCCGCTCCAAAGTGCTCAACCCCCTGGGGGATGGGGAACATATATAGTCATCCACGGACACTGTGTTTCGATGTATCACGTCTCTTCAGTGTGGCTTGAGATTTGTAAGCTACCAACAGACGATCGATTCATCCACAATCAGGTTGCTTAACCGCTTGGCTATCGTCATCTACAGAATGGGGAGGGGAATTTAGCTGTTTAATACACATATCTGTGTTTATGTAAAGGCCGCAATAGAGTGATCCATCCATTTTATAGGGGAGCGTTGCATACATATATATATATATATTTATATATATATTTATTTATTTATTTATAATTATAAATCGGTCCTACCATTGGTTTCTGAATAACACTTTTTCGGTGTTAATCGTCGTCAGAGGCGTTTGACTTTTGAAAAAAATGGACAGTTTTAAACTCCCGGCACGTGTCCACGCGATCCGTTAATAGCTCCTTCATTTTGCTTTCGTCATTCAACGGTATCACTATTTGTCGTCATTGTTCTTATTGTGATTTTAAATTTTTTTCGTTTTTATATTTATTTTAGTTTATGTGTGTTTATTTATATATGAATTATTAATTATGGCGGTCTGATGTTTTGGTTAGTCCAATTCCATATTAAGAATTTTTTCCTGTGTCGGCATGCTCGAAAAATTTCTGTTTTGTTGTTTAGGAAATTATCTTCGGAGTTTATTCCTTGAAGAATACGGAATTTTTCTGTTGTGCATAATATATATATATATATATATATATATATATATATATATATATATATATATATATATATATATATTTGTTTCATTATGCCTACGTTTCAACGGTGAATACAGACTCCTGTTCGCCCTTTAGATATTGAGCAAGTGGGGAAAATACTATAACACTCTGACCCGGAGTGGCAGTACCAGTTAGGGTCCCATCTATGGGTTGAATATGAAAAAAGGAGTTCTAAAATATGTATTAAATGTAAGAGTGTTAAAAAATTGAGTTTTAAAAAATTCAATACTCATCAAACAAGTATAGAACAAAATGTTTCGGCATAAAATAACCCATCAAGGGTTGTCATGCCATAAAGTACAACAAACCAAGCTATATTATCCTTAACATTGGATACAGGCTACTGTTAAACCCTGGACACAAACCTTAGATAGAGGGTGTTACCTTCTGCAGAGGAAGCTCGTCGGCGTATTCTAAACCCAGCCGTAGTTTCATATATTTTATATATATATATTAGTATTTATATTTTTGCTTGAAGGCAATTACAATGCGCATATCGCATAAAATTCGATAATTATAGAAGATAACAATGACAAGTGAATTTCGCAAAGAATTACTCGGTGTGTAGAATATCGTACAGACTGTTTCATCTTTATCGATTTCTGTCGGAGGGAAATCGTTAGTATACATCGCTGATGAGACTTAATAAAGTTGAAACAGTCTGTACGATGTTCTACACACCGAATGATTCTTTGCGAAATTCACTGGTCATTATTATCTTCTATAATTATCGAATTTTATGCGATATGCGCATTGTAATTGACTTCAAGCAAAAATATAAATATTAATATATACTTTATTCAACAATGCTTCTAAAATAACAAACATCCAAATTATATATATATATATATATATATATATATATATATATATATATATATAAGTTAAGAGTAAGGAAAAGAATCCGCCGGTATAAGTATAGATAAATGGATATCAAAACACACAACATTTTAACAGCATTGTGTGTTTTCATATCTTTTTATCTATACTTATATACATATATATGTGTGTGTATGTATGTATACACACACACACACACACACACACATACACACACACATATATATATATATATATATATATACCAAATGTATTCGATTCATCATGCCTACGTTCCAACGGGGAATACAGGCTCCTGTTCGCCCTTGACATGTAGAGCAAGTAGGGAAAATAGCTGAACACTTGCTCTATCCAGCAGTGTTCTTCGGCTCCCTGTGTACGTAGTTTCCGTGGAGATAAATAGGAGTCATTACTTTCAGGCAGTACTCGCTATGTGTCCACTGGTTATACTAACGCTCCCAATTAGAAATATTGTTAGCTGAGGCCCATTGTCTGTTACTACCATGACATCGCCCACACAAACAGAAGCGTGGGAATAATCGCTGGCATAAAGCAGGTTTGATAGGATTTTCCGTAGAAACATCTCGCGCTCTGCGGACAATCATACTAGTCACACAAACACAGATTCGCCCTGTGAGAGTGCGAGTGAAATCGAGAGAGAGAGAGAGAAGAAGAAGAAGAAGAAGAAGAAGAAGAAGAAGAAGAAGAAGAAGAAGAAGAAGAAGAAGAAGAAGAAGGGCGTGAGAGGATGGGTGGTTGGATAGAGACGATGGACAGAGAGAGCGTAAGAAGGTAGAAATAATAAGTATTCGGCCAGTTGAAACGTATATACGGGCTGGCTGAGATAGATAGATAGATAGATAGATAGATAGAGACAGACAGACAGGGACAAAGTGAGAGAGGTAGAAACCGACTTGGATAGATAGATAGATAGATATAAAGTCACACAAACACAGATTCGCCCTGTGAGAGTGCGAGTGAAATCGAGAGAGAGAGAGAGAGAGAGAGAGAGAGAGAGAGAAAAGGGGGAGAGAGAGAGACGATGGGAGGGTTGGATAGAGACGATGGACAGAGAGAGCGTAAGAAGGTACAAATAATAAGTATTCGGCAAGTTAAAACGTATATACGGGCTGGCTGAGATAGATAGATAGATAGACAGATAGATAGATAGAGACAGACAGACAGACAGACAGACAGATAGGGGCAGAGTGAGAGAGAGAGAAACCGACTTGGATAGATAGATAGATATAAAGTCACACAAACACAGATTCGCCCTGTGAGAGTGAGAGTGTAATCGAGAGAGAGAGAGAGAGAGAGAGAGAGAGAGAGAGAGAGAGAGAGAGGTGTTTGGATAAAGACGATGGACAGAGACAGCGTAAGAAGGTACAAATAATAAGTATTCGGCAAGTTAAAACGTATATACGGACTGGCTGAGATAGATAGATAGATAGATAGATTCATACATACATACATACAGACTGACAGACAGACAGAGTGAGAGAGGTAGAAACCGACTTGTATAGATAGATAGATAGATAGATAGATAGATCAAACTAACCTATCGAGGAAGCTATCTTGCTTGCTAGTTTAATGTTTATCTCTCTCTCTCTCTCTCTCTCTCTCTCTCTCTCTCTCTCTCTCTCTCATATATATATATATATATATATATATAAGTAAAGTAAAGTCGTCAAGGCGGCCATGCAGCGAGGTAGTATATCCCCTTTTCACTAGCGCTAGACCAAGGAGATTATATTGCGTTTGAGGTGGAGCGCCACACCTACTGTCAGCTCCTCACTTTATCGCACAGATCCCTGTGCTACTCATACGCTGAGTTGGTGAGGGTCGGTATCGAATCAGGAACCTTTATATATATATATATATATATATATATATATATATTATATAAAGAAAAGAAAGAAAAAAAGGAAGAAAGATAAAAAAAAAAACAGACTGGGATATTTAGATAGATAAATAGATAGATGGAACCTCACCACTAGATACATTTTAATGTCATACCTACGACACAAGAAAGAATGAAAGAAAGAAAGAAGATGGATCACTAACAAGCAGGTATGAAATAACTATAAACGGGTTAACATACTATTAAAATCAAGAAAGAAAAAAAGAAAGAAAGAAAGAAAGAAAAAGAAAGAAACTATCTGGATCATTAACCATCTGGCAGGAAATAACTCTAGACGGGTTGGCTTGCCGTTAAAATCAAGAAAGAAAGAAACAAAGAAACAAAGAAAGACAGAAAGAAAGAAATGTCTGGATCATTAACCACCAGGCAGGAAATAACTCTAAACGGGTTGAGATGCCGTTAAAATCAAGAAAGAAAGAAAGAACGAAAGAAAGGAAGAACGAAAGAAATGAAGAAAGGAAGTGTCTGGATCATTAACCACCTGGCAGGAAATAACTCTAAACGGGTTGATATGCCGTTAAAATCAATTAATAAGGAAAAAAAGAAAGAAAGAAAGAAAGGAACGAAAGAAAAAAAGAAAGAAAGTATCTGGATCATTAACCACCTGGCAGGAAATAACTCTAGACGGGTTGACATGCCGTTTAAAATCAATCAATCAATCAAGAAAAAAGAAAGAAAGAAAAAGAAAGAAAAAAAAAAGAAAAAAAGAAGGAAGAAAGAAAAAAAGAAAAAAAGAAAGAAAGTATCTGGATCATTAACCACCAGACATGAAATAACCCAAGAAGGTTTGACATGCCGTTAAAATCAATCAATCAACCATGTAGTCAGATGTGTGACTGTCTGGTATCGACAGGAGAGAAAGTAATAGAAAGAAAATGAGAATGTTAAAAATTGAATACAAAATATCGAAAGAGAAGAAGAAGTTAAGTAAGAGAAGAACAAAACCAACACTACCTGTCCCAGAATAGTTGTTCCATAAGCACGTGTATTTTATACAATAAATAAAACATCTATAATGGCACATAGGTTGTAATTGAAACAACAATGGAGAAGGAGAAAAAAAACCTAAGCCTTGGAAATAACAAGATAAGACGACTGAACGTTAGAGTTTTCGTGCCGATACATTTAAATCGAACCTTTATTATCATTTTTATTGAATAAGCAAAGTGAGGAGAGTGAGACGTCGGGATAAGAGATTTGCTTGTGTGATTTGTTTTGATTGCCTTTGGGTTCGAACTTATTCACTGAATCATAATTTCCTTTTTATTTATTCAACAGAATTTATTCGATGGCAAATCGCACAGGGAAACAAAGACCAGTGCGAATGTGACCCTTTGTTAAGAAAGTCGAAAATAGTACGTCACCATATGCAGACGAGACAAGAAGGATTGCGAGTGGAGACATGTGTGGTGTAATGCTTATCATCAGAGAAAATTTCATCTCTCTCTCTCTCTCTCTCTCTCTCTCTCTCTATATATATATATATATATATATATATATATATATATATATATGAAAATAAAATGGAAATTAATCCGAATGGATGAATATGATATAATTAAAAAAACAAAATATGTTTACAACTGAATAGGCTCATCTGGAGAGAAGTGTGCAAACCGTTTCGGGGCCAATCTCTCGACGGTTTAAAAAGCAACACCGGCCTATCCTCACTGTTTTTTCATTAATTCCAACGTTTGACTAGCAGCGTTCTGTTTTTGCTAACGGTCATTTTTCCCGTCTTATTTTTGTTGATGTCCGACCCACGTGCGGTCGATGCATTATAATGCGAAGGGTCCTCATATCAGTGAGGATGGGCCGGTGTTGCTTTTTAAAACCGTCGAGTGATTGGCCCCGAAACGGTTTGCACACTTCTCTCCTGATGAGCCTATTCAGTTGTAAACATCTTTTGTTTTTTTCATTATATCATATTCATATATATATATATATATATATATATATATATATAATATATAATATATAAATAATAATAAGTCATCCACAGACACGTGTTTCGGCATATCATGCCTCTTCAGTGTGGCTAGACACAACTATCCTTGGGTAGAGTCGAACTCAGACTGACCGCATGGTAGTCCGATATCTTATCCTCTCGCCCACTGACAGCTGATGCGGGGACTGGTGTTTTTAAACTATTAAATACATAGGAATCTATGTATCTTTCGGTCACTGAGAGATCAAATTTCCGGAGAAATGATCATTGCTTATATATATATATATATATATATATATATATATATATATATATACTGTGGTGTGAGATGTCACTATTTCAGCTTTTGCTGGAATGGTGTACCAAAAGGCAGTATTATTGGTAGAGTGCTCAATATAAAATAGAGCTGTTATATAATATAATAAGATAAATGTATAGGTTTTACATATCTATTTATTGAGTGACAAAGGAACATTCACAACCATATTGGTTTCATGCGATGCATTCATCAGGTGAAGAATATATATATATATATATATATATATATAGGCTGGGATAGATAGATACATACATACATACGTACGTACATAATATAGATAGATAGATAGATACAGGTGAACAGAGATAGATAAATAGATTGATAGATATATATGAACGGACTGGGATAGATAGATAGATATATAGATACATGCATACATATATACGTACATACATACATACATAATCTCTCTCTCTCTCTCTCTCTCTCTATATATATATATATATATATATATATATATATATATATATATTAAAGAAATGCATACAATAAAAACCTACTCATGTTTCACCGTTAGGATCATCGGGGTTAAATCCACTGAATTAATCGAGTTACCGATCACACGTGTGTTTATTGAATAAGATGTTACGTAACATACAAAGAATATTTAATACCATTGGTAGCATTGTTTTAATTCGTTGACTGAATCTTATTACAATAAATAAGTTATTATATTATAATAAATAGGAAAAAATTACAATTAAGATTTGGTTGTCATATTGAAACAAAAATACAATCTAGAAAAACTAGATATACAGAGAGATATGAGGACGGTGATTATATATATATATATATATATATATATATATATATATATATATATATAATATATGTGTGTGTGTGTGTGTGTGTGTGTGTGTGTGTGGTGTATGTGTGTATTTGGGCAGCATTTTTTCATTTATGCATGTTGAATTAAACAAAAGACACATCCCCTGTTTAACAATTTTATTTGTGATTTTTTCAAGTTTTCTGGCCAACTTTTTAATATTTGGGTGGAATTCGTGGATTAGCCCACCAAAGTTAATGTCCCGAGTACTTTCGACACTTCGAATTAATTTTGTTTAAGGATGGTTTATATTGTTTTATGTATAAATTAATTTCCAATGCAGTACTCACATTTTAAAATGCCTATAACACTTTTCCTATCAATTCTCTTCCTTCCAGCCTCCACAACCATTAGTATAATTTGAAAAACTGGAACACATCACCCCTGATGATGGCACTTCGAAGTGCCGAAAGTACTCGGGACATAAACTTTGGTGGACTAATCCATGAATTCCACCCAAATATTAAAAAGAGAGATATGAGGACGGTGATATATATATATATATATTATTTATATTTTTGCTTGAAGGCAATTATAAATGCATGTATCGTATAAAATTCGATAATTATAGAAAATAAACTTGACAAGTAAATCCCGCAAAGGATGGCTCGCCATGCAGAACACCGTACAGACTGTTTCGACTTTATTAAGTCTCTTCAGCGATGTATACTAACGACTCCCCTCCGACAGGAATCGAAACCGGGACTTCACAGGCATAGTCAGAGACCATATCCGTTCGGCCGCCGGTACATAGCGAACAATCCCTGCGCTCTTCGGCGAAGTGAATAAGATTTTTGGATGTTTGTTTTTAGAAGCAATGTTGAATAAATTATTATTTATATTTTTGCTTGAAGGCAATTATAAATGCATGTATCGTATAAAATTCGATAATTATAGAAAATAAACTTGACAAGTAAATCCCGCAAAGGATGGCTCGCCATGCAGAACACCGTACAGACTGTTTCGACTTTATTAAGTCTCTTCAGCGATGTATATATATATATATATATATATAATAATATATATATAATATATATATATGTGTGTGTGTGTGTGTGTGTGTGTGTGTATTTGGGCAGGATTTTTTCATTAAACAATATATTAAACATTAAACATTAAACAATAGTTTGTATTTTGACTTTTTCCCAAATGAGGCTCATCTGGATGATCAGGTATTGGAGGCTCTAAATTCTTGAAAACCTTTCCGACCTGCTTCTTCTTACGCTATTGATATTCGTTTGTTTGCTTGCTTGTTTGTTTTTTATTTGTTTGTTTGTTTTTTTTGTGGGGGGTTGTTTGTTTTTTTACTTTCCCCGATGAGAGATCACCATTGAACATTTTACAGCCTCTCTGACATATTCAAAGTGACAATATGTCCGGATACACGGCCCAATTTTTTTTTTGAGTCTGTGAAGGTCTGAAGTCTTCAGGAAATTCATAGGGCATTTAATGTCATTGATAGCATTGTTCTAATTTGTTGGCTAAATCTTATATAATTGAGATTATGTAAGTGCCGGTCTGTAACCGAAACTACGTCCCACTGACGTAAAGAGATCCCTAGTTATTTAAGTTATATCTTCAACGATAATGTAAAAAAAAGTAAAAGTAAAGTCGTCGGGGCGGTCTAATGTCGGCATCAGCCAGACAGCGAGGGAGTCTATCCCCTTTTCACTTGTGCTAGACCAAGGAGATTATTTTAGCATCTGAGGTGGAGTGCTACACCTACCATCAACTCCTTACTTTACCGCACAGATCCCTGTGCTACTCATACGCTGAGTTGGCGAAGGTCGGTATCGAACCCGGAACCTTGTGATTCCTAGCCGAACACTCAACAGACTGAGCTAAGCCGGCCTATTGATGTAATAGTCATTATTTAATCTTAAATAGCATTAACATCTTCTCTTACTCATTAACAATGTCTCTATTAGAGTAAAGCTGAGTTAGAATTGCCGCAAAACTACCCATATTATTAATGCATGTAAAATACTGAAATATGTGCTTTGTATCTCTGAGAAATAAAGATTCACACCGTATGAAGTGAGAATGATTTGCATAGTGAATTTATAAGAACTGAGTTTAATAAATAATTATTTGCTGTTTCTGATTTCTAATACTATCATTTTATTCTCAAACATATCAAAATCATTTATATATAATTTTATATAAAAAGCAATTAAAATAATATATATATATATATATATATATGTGTGTGTGTGTGTGTGTGTGTGTGTATGTGTGTATATATATATATATATATATATAAAGATATATACTCCGATCAATCGGCTGGTCACGTCAAGCCCTAGCACCTACATGATCTTCCCAAACCCTATAGCCCTTATGGCAAGCCCCAGCCCCTTTTTATCAAATGGGTGCTAGAAGGCGGTGACTGAGGGTCTACATGTCTTGGGAATGACGTTAAACTCTATCTGATAGTGAGGTCCAGTTTTGGAGGTTTGGGGAATGTAGAGCACCCCTTCATCACCATTGCCCCTGGTTCACTCTGACCCGGAGTCTGTTAGGGTCCCATCTTTGGGTTAAAAAGAAAAACATGAATTTATAAACAAAATGGTATTATGCATTAAGAATTAATTTATTTCACAACTTTATCGGCATTAAATGACCCACCGAGGTTGATATGCCGTAAAACAAAACAAACCAAACCAAACCAAAGATATATATATATATATATATATATATATATATATAATTTAATATAC
Organism: Doryteuthis pealeii; assembly: GCA_023376005.1. Lineage (NCBI taxonomy): Eukaryota > Metazoa > Mollusca > Cephalopoda > Myopsida > Loliginidae > Doryteuthis > Doryteuthis pealeii. The sequence continues at coordinate 2,608,214 of CM042177.1, forward strand.
CAAGCTTGTTGGTAGATCCTTGCGGAGAGAAAAAACCCAGCAGAAAGTTTGATTGTAAAAATATACTACCAAACATCAACCAGGAAGAAAAACATTTTTGAAAAAAAGAAAGGACCAAGATATTCGTACAAACAAAAAAATAATCTATTGGTACAGTATTTGGCCAAAAGAAAAAACAATTTATATGTATATATATGTATATAAGATATATATATATTCATATAACCGCTAGGAGAAAGCTAATATGTAAAAAGTGCTCGATACTTAAGTATAGCCAATAATAAAGATAATAAAGAGTCAGATTTTAGCCCTGAAGAGCTTTATGCGAAACTAATAGTAGGTTAGTCTGACTCATTATCTTTATATATATATAATATATATATATAGAGAGAGAGAGAGAGGGGGGGGAGAGAGAGATAGGGGTACATAGATCAATTGACTACATATATTTACTTGTTATAAATATTTGGTAAAACAGACTACATATATTTGCTTTGTTTTGAGAGGTGCACAAAAAAGTATTGGATTTTATTGCAATATTTTTTTACAATAGTGGGTGTGTTCTTTTATGACTTGTAATTTCTATAGAGTTTATGAGAATTACTCTATGGAAAAATACGTCTAATAAGTATTTGAACAAGCGAAAAAGTTGTTCTTTATTACCCCGCTAAGAGGCCATTATAGATTCTTAGTAGACTGTTCCAAATGATCTTTTTCATTTAGCAATGCCAGCTGGCCTTTCCAATATCCTTGATTGATTTCCTGCTGGATTTTAGAAGGATTGAAAAGAACACACATTATATAACAATGGTATACAATTATATACCAAGTCATCCAGAACATAAACTGTTGCAAACTATGGTTTTGTCTGCGTGAATGTTATATGTAAATACAGTCCACTTAACTGAGTTCCTGAAGTAGGGTGAATTATAGGAGTTCCTTTCTACAGTTATCTGTTTACACTACTGGATATAAGAAACGCCCTTTTCACCGTCCGACTCCCGGGGCTACTGAATCAGAAAGAGAAAGAATTTGTGTCTTTGGTTTTGCCGCTAAAGAATGCCGGCCTGTGATTGGTTGGTTGATAGCAAGACTCGTAGAACAAGGACGATATCCCTATAATAACATGTGCTGAGGCACGGTCTCAATGTATGGGAACGATGCTCCGGCTCAGTATTGGATGATACCAAATATAATACTATAGTGAGATATTTCTTCTAATGCTGGTCGTAGCACAGATTATAGTCTCATAGTGTCCTGAAGGAGAGCTGGTTTCGTTCCTTTTACCAACTCGGCTGAAATAGGATTAAATAAACAAAAGTTGTCAACGGATCTACAAAACAATTAAAGAAGAACGCTTTTTGATGGTTATGTACAAAATATATACATTTATTTTACAAAGGAGTGAGGTAATTTCTTTGTCAGTTGATTGGCGATGTACAGCTGGTTTTTGGCTAAATTATCAATTTTGTACCGAGTGGCAAGACATCCAGATTTATTCTTATCTAGTTTAATCACTCTTTCTAAATTAATACGATATTTTTATTTAAAAAAATCTTAAATACATGCTAGTTCACAGAATAAAAAAGATCTTACAAGTGGCAATAATAAAATACTAAAGAATAATATCATATTATTATATAATAATATATATTGTTTTTTCTAAATACAATTCATCAAATCCCTGTGTCTATGCAGATTGCATAGCTGATACTTCACAACTAACCATTCTACAAAAACCAAAACGATGTTGTATCTTAATCTAATGTTTTCTTTCTTTTTTTTCTAAACAAATAATATTAACCATTAAAATCTTTGATGTGAATTGCTCAATGCCTGGTCAGAAAAAATAAGACAGGCCCGTAAATACACGCACATGGGAACACACACAAACACACACACACACACACACACATACATACACATATACGCATACACACAAGCACCCTCTGAATCTGAAGGAAGCTAGAATCTTTGGTCTCGGTCCTATATTATTAAATTATCATATCATGATAAACAGGAAAAAAATTACAATTTGGATCTGGTTGTCATATTAAAACAAAAATACAATCTAGAAAAACTAGATGTACGGACAGATATGAGGACAGTGATATATATATATATACTTTTTCTTTGCCTGTTTTTATCTATCTATGTATCTGTATGTATCTTTCATTATTTTCCTATCCATGTATCTATGTATCTCTCTCTTTATATATATATATATATATATATATAGAGAGAGAGAGAGAGGGAGAGAGAGAGGGAGAGAGAGAGAGAGGGAGAGAGAGGGGGAGAGAGACAGACACAGAGACAGAGGCAGATAGATAGATAGATAGATAGATAGATAATGAGACAGACAGACAGATACAAAGATAAAAACAGGTAAAGAAAAATAGACATATGTATAGATATGAACTCATCGACATAGATGAATAGATTGGAAAATAACACACACACATATATATATATATATATATATATATATATATATATTATATTTATATATATAAGTTACGGTAGAATGGACATGGGACTTGGCTAATGACAGTTTCTCGTCTATGCGGTCGTTTAAGTCGCACAGGTGACAAATGGTCAGTAACCAAGCGCCGTTGAATTTATATCCTAGCTACCCTAACTTAGATCAAAATGCTGTATCCAAGATATTGAGCACTGTTTTCTTATAAATACAGAATTCCTATTATCAATATATATATATATATATATATATATATATATATATACTGTAGTGTGAGATGGTCACTGTTTCAGCTTTTGCTGGAATGGTGTACCAAAGGCAGTATTATTGGTAGTGTGCTCAATATAAAATAGAGCTGTTATATAATATAATAAGATAAAGATATGTAAAACCTTTATATATTTATCTATATATATATATATATATATATATAGCCATACTGAAGAGACCTGATACGTTGAAAGACGCTGTCTTTGGATGACTATATTTGTTCCCCACCACTAGTCGATTGAGCACTTTAGAAGGGATTTTCGCTGACGACTGCCGACTAAGCTTAAAAAAACTACGCTCTCCTTTAATACGGATGGAGCACTCACTGACGGCCTCTACATATATACATATGTATGTATTTATCAATTAAAATTCTCTTCGAAGACTGTAGGTGCTGGTAATATCCGAGCTGTAAGCAGCCTGACTGCTAATGAACCAATCGGGTTTCCATCCAGGCGGGAGATAATCTGCAAATGTCGAGCCACATTGAAGAGACGTGATACGTCGAAACACGGTGTCTGTGGATGATTATATATACTAGCAAATATATGCACCCACCGGGTGCAAGTATTCTAGTTTTAATATAATAAAATATCATATTAAATTAGAAAGGCTAATGAAACTGAATAAGTATGCAGATAAAAAGATTTGGAACAGAGGGGTATGATTGAAAAAGAGAATTACTTCGAAACTACCTCTTCCATCATTTACCATTACTCCCGTCTATCATTGGTAAATTTTCCTAATTTAACTCTTTAGTTAAAATAGGAAGTAAGGAATAAATTTACAGTTATTTCTTCTTGTTAATGGATTTCTTTTAAGATTTATCCCAAGATTTTTGCTCATATTCAATAAGATAAAACCAAACAATTAGAAATCAATAATACTAAGCATATATTTATTAAAATCAATTTTTTAAGATCAATATGCAAATTAGCCTTCCCATTCACACTGTAAACCACTATTTTGTTGTATATATAAATACAATTGCATGTTAATAGTTTGTAGATATGGTCAACAGTCTTAATGATGTAAAATAATTTTATTAATAATTGAAGTTTAAATTAAAAATAAAATCATGGAGAATGTGGTATAAATAACAAAAATAATTGTGACTTGATTAGTAATATAGTTTCGGTTACAGACAGACAAACCCACAATCTCTATTATAATAAGATATATATATGCACATTCTCTCCTGATGATCCCAAGCATTTGTAAACATCATTTGTTTTTCAATATATCAAATTCACACTGTCGGATTAATTTCCTTTTATTTCACATACTTGTCTACGAAAAAACAATACATATGGATGTTTGCTCCTCTGAAGATAATTATCCACAAACACTACGGATTTACCAACACCACAAACTTTCTGGAACCTTACATCTTTTTCAGTTGTGCTGTGGACTTATTGGTTACTTATTTAATAGTTGGAGTGTATTATGAACAATTTTGATATCTTAATATACACTTTTTATACAATTATCACTTTTTATACAATTATACACTTTTTTAAACAATTTTACATCAGGCTCTTTTGAGTCTTATTATAAACTGTAATGCTTCTGATTTTTAAAAATTAAAAATTAAATTTATTTTATTTTTAAATAAAATTCATTTTATTTTTAATACAGGTAAC
>CM042177.1:2622605-2627605 GCA_023376005.1 Doryteuthis pealeii
TTGGTACAGGCGGTGATAGATAGATAAATACATAGATAGATAGATAGATAGATAGAGAGAGAGAGGGAGAGAAAGAGTATGAGAGAGAGAGGGAGGGAGATGCAGGGAGAAAGTCATTTAAATAGATCGATTGATAGATAGATAGATAGATCCATTGATAGATTAATATAGATATATAAGTGTGAGTGTTTAATAAAAAATATTGGTACAGGCGGTGATAGATAGATATATAGATATATAGATAGATATAGTAGATAGAAAGAGTGTGAGAGAGAGGGAGAGAGGGAGAGAGAAAGTGATGGAATAGATCGATTGATTAATATATAGATAGATCCATTGATAGATTAATATAAATATATATGTGTGAGTGTTTAATAAAAAGATCGGTTGGTGATAGATAGATAGATACATAAATAGATAGATAGGAGGAGAGAGGAGAGAGAGGAGAGAGAGGAGAGGAGAGAGGGAGAGAGAGAAGAGAAATAGAGATTGAATATATAGTAGATAGATAGATCCATTGAGAGATTAATATTAAATATATGTGTGAGTGTTGAATAAAATAATTGGTACTGGCGGTGATAGATAGATAGATAGATAGATAGAGAGAGACGAGAGAGAAGAGTATGAGAGAAGAGAGGGAGAGAGGAGAGAGAAAGTTATTTGAAATAGATTTGATTGATATATAGATAGATAGATAGATCCATTGAGAGATTAATATAAATATATGTGTGAGTGTTGAAATAAAATAATTGGTACTGGCGGTGATAGATAAGATAGATAGATAGATAGAGAGAGAGAGAGAGAAAGAGTATGAGAGAGAGAGGGAGTGAGGGAGGGAGAAAGTCATTTAAATAGATCGATTGATAGATAGATAGATAGATAGATAGATTAGATTCATTGATAGATTAATATAAATATATAAGTGTGAGTGTTTTATAAAAAGATTGGTACTGGCAGTGATAGATAGATAGATAGATAGATAGAGAGAGAGAGAAAGAGTATGAGAGAGGAGGGAGTGAGGGAGGGAGAAAGTCATTTAAATAGATCGATTGATAGATAGATAGATAGATAGATAGATTCATTGATAGATTAATATAAATATATAAGAGTGAGTGTTTAATAAAATAATTGGTACTGGCGGTGATAGATAGATAGATAGATAGAGAGAGAGAGAGAGAGAGAGAGAGAGAGAGAGAAAGAGAGTGATTGAAATAGATTGATATATATACAGATCCACTGAGAGATTAATATGAATAGAAATGAGTTATTGTGTGTCTGATAGAGTGATAAGTACAGTTGGTAATAGCTAGATAAATAGATAGATAGATAGATAGAAAGGGATTGAGATAGATAGATCGATAGATATATAGATCCACTGATTGATTAATGTAAATATATATGAGAGAGTGTGTGTTTGATAGATATATAGGAACAGATGGTGATAGCTAGCTAGCTAGCTAGCTAGCTAGATAGATAGATAGATCCACTGATAGCTTAGTTATATATATATATATATATATATAATATATATATATATATATATATATATGAGTGAGTGTGCTGATAGATAGGTAGATAGAAACAGAGGTGATAGATAGATAGATAGATAGTAGATAGATAGATTGATCAACTGATAGATTAATATGAATATATGTGTGAGTATTTAATAGATAGATAGGTACAGGCGGTGATAGATAGATAGATAGAGATAGAGAGAGAGAGAGAGGGGAGGAGAGAGAGAGTGAGAGAGAGAGAGATAGAGAGAGTGATAGAGAGTGATTGAAATAGATTGATAGATTGATAGATATAAATATCCACTGATAGATTAATATGAATATATATGAGTGATTGTGTGTCTGATAGAGAGATAGGAACCGATGGTGATAGCTAGATAAGTAGATAAATAAATAAATAGATAGATAGATAAATAGATAGACCCACTGATAGCTTAATATATATATATATATATATATATATATGTGTGTGTGTGTGTGTGTGTGTGTGTGTGTGATAGGATCAGGCTGAGATAGTTTGATAGATAAATTGATATGACAACAATCACATCGATAGATAGATAGATAGATATACATAGGACGTCTTACGTATTCCAATGGCTAGTTAGGTTGGCCAGCCATTGTTAATAAGTTCGAGTCTCACTGGGTGCCCTATACATGCGTTATTGGGCCATAACTAACCAAAGCTGATTAAAATAAATACAGACATAAGTATTTTAATTAGAATGAATATAAGCATCGGTGAAATATGCGAGTGATACTATTTATAATTTTATCTCTTACCTGTCTATATACATACATACATACATATCTAGCTATCTATCTATTTACCTCTCTGTCTCTCTCCCTCTCTCTCTCTCTCTCTTCTCTCTCTATATATATATATATATATATTATATATATATATATATATATATATAGGCTGTCCTACGTCTCGTCTTCTTGTCGGGATTAGGTGATCAGTTTGTATCTTAAAATTCCATAGAATTTCATGTCTCAATACCATATGGTCAAAATCTAATTCTTGCACAATTCCCATCGGATCACTTTTCCCACCCAGTCGTGACTAATATCGTACTACATTTCTTTTACTAATTTGCTGCATTCGCTTACTATGTGATTAATCCTTTCGACTTTGTCTCCACAGATCCTATACTTGCTATTCTGCTGTGCCTTATCTATTTTCACTTTGATATAATTGGTACCCATGGCAATATTTTGTGCTGCTATTATTATTATCTCACTCCATTGGAGTCGTTCACATTTGCCCTAGCCGGTGGTTCACTGGCGGCTGAGTGACAGCAAATCTCCTCAGATCTCAAGGACTTTGGCTGATGTTAATAAAGTTTGGATAGTCTCGATTCTCGCTCTGATTTCCAGTTTACCCACACTCTTTTCCAGAATCTTGGGGACCATTCCTAGTGCACCAATACCAATTGGCACGACCATTACCTTCATGTTCCACAGTTTTCTCAGTTCTCTGGCCAGGTCCAAGTAATTATTATTATGGAAATTTTCACACCAACGTTAGCTGATGGTTTTCAGCGAAGTCTGAGTGACAAGAAGTCTCCTCCGGTCTCCAGGACACTTCTGAGTATTGTAGCCGATGGTAGCAATACAGTTATCTTGGTCGTCTCAATCATTCCTCTGATGTCCAGTTCCTCCAGTCTTTTTCCCAAGCTTTTTGGGATCATTCCAAGTGCACCATGTATAACTGGTATCACTTTTATCCTAATATTTCACCGCCTTTTCAATTCTCTGTCAAGGCTCATTATTATTATTATTATTATTATTATTAGCTCAGTTGGTAGAGCGTTCGTATTGGAAGGTTAAGGGTTCGATACCGGCCCTCACCAACTCAGCGTATGAGTAGCACATGGATTTGTGCGGTAAAATATAGAGCTGATGGTAGGTGTGGTGCTCTGCCTCAGACATCAAAAACAATCCGCTTGGTCTAGCGCTAGTGAAAATTATTATTATTATTATTATTATTATTATTATTATTATTATTATTATTATTATTATTATTATTTACTCCTTCATATCAGCGTTAGCTGATGATATTTCACTGGAGTCTGAGTGATAGCAAGTCTCCTCAGGTCTCCAGGACTCTTCTGAGTATTCTGGCTGATTGCAGCAGTGTAGTGTACTGAATGGCATCAATCCTTCCTCTGATTTCCAGACTTTCCAAACCCTTTTCCAATCACTTTGGGACCATTCCAAGTGCACCAACTACAATTGGCATCACTTTGACTTTCATATTCCATACCTTTTCAGTTCTCTGGCAAGGTCCAGGTATTTGTCCATTTTTTCATTTTTCTTTAGCTTCACCCTGTGATCTGCTGGAACTGCAAAATCTACCAGTTGACAAGTTCTTTCTTTTTTGTTTATCAACACTAGGTCTAGTCTTCTTGCTGGGATAAGGTGATCCGTTTTTATTTCAAAGTCCCAGATAATTTTATGTGTTTCGTTCTCAAGAACAGATTCTGGTTTATGCATATACCATTTTGTTGTATGGTCAAAATATAATTTTTTGAATAATTCCCAGTGGATCCCCTTCCCAACCCAGTCGTGTCTAGTCTTGTACTCCCGTTCTGCTAGTTTGCTACATTCGTAGAGTATATGGTTTACAGTCTCATCTCTATTACCGCAAAGTCTACATTTACTATTTTTGTTGGGTCTTATCAATTTTTGTTTTGTCCTTATGGCATTATTTTGTGCAGCAATTATTAGTGATTCAGTTTCTCTTTTGAGGTTTCCTTCTCTTAACCATGTCCAAGTCTTTTCATGTGCAATTTTATATTATAATAATAATTATAATAATAATAATAATAATAATAATAATTATTATTATTATTATATTATTATTTATTATTATTATTATTATTATTATTTCAATCCTTTTTTGCTAAGTTTGTTAACCATTATACTACGATAGGAAGTTCATGCTGATCGATAAGTATGTGCAAACTTTTCCATCCCCAAAACATGTGTTCAGTTTTTGTGATTCAAAAACGAACCCTGGGGAGTTTTGCACACGACTAATACAACAAATGACGCTGTGCATTTTTCTTTATTATTATTATTATTATTATTATTATTATTATTGATGTTGCTGTTGTTGGTTTCCAACATCACATCTTGCCTGAAAAAACATGAATTCTTTTTTTTTTTTTACAGAGGGAACCCCCGCACGAATCGATACTCAAGAGTGGCTATTACGAAAAATTGTATTTTTCCCATCGGCATCCCTTTTCAGGGGTGCCTCGGGGGGTGGGCAGTCTATCCATCCCGTTAAGCGAAGGAGCGGGTGCTGCCTTGTGAGAAGGCCCCCTGGTATAAACAGCCTTAATCTTACCCCCCACACCGAAAGGCATATAGTGGGGGGGGAGGGAGGTGGTGATTATATGTATTTTATGTATTTAAATATTTCCTGCTTTTTGGGAGTGTTATATCTACATTTATATTTATAGTACTCTCCAAAGA
>CM042177.1:2632605-2645105 GCA_023376005.1 Doryteuthis pealeii
TTTTAATAAATATATGCTTAGTATTATTGATTTCTAATTGTTTGGTCTTATCTTATTGAATATGAGCAAAAATCTCTTCAATAAATCTTAAAGAAATCCCTTAACAAGAAGAAATAACTGTAATATTATTCTTTACTCCCTATTTTAACTTCTTATTTTAACTAAATTCTTAAATTAGGAAAATTTACCAATGAAAGACGGGAGGAACGGAAAACGATGGAAGAGTTAGTTTCAAAGTTGTTCTATTTTTCAATCATACCACCTCTGTTCCAAATCTTTTTATCTACATTCTTATTCAGTTTCATTAGCCTTTCTAATTTAATATCATATTTTATTATAAAACTTAACTAAAATACTTGCACCCAGAGGGTGCATATATTTGCTAGTAATAATAATAATAATAATAATAATAATAATAATAATTTTCACTTGATTGTTTTGGCGTCTGAGGCAGAGCACCATACCTATTATGACAACTAGTAAATATATGCACCCTTCGGGTGCAAGTATTTAGGTTTTGATGTAATAAAATATTGTATCAAATTAGAAACTATTTAGAAAATGATAAACTGAGGGGGTATAATCGAAAAATAGAACAGCTTTAAATCTAACTCTTCCATCATTTTTCCTCACTCCCGTCTTTCATTTTTCCTAATTCATCTATTTAGTTAGATTATGAAGTATTTAATAAAATTACAGTTCTTTCTTCTTGTTTAGGAATTTCTTTTAAGATTTATCCCCGACATTTTTGCTCAGGTTCGTTAAGAGAAAACCAAACAAATAGGAATCAATAATACTAAGCATGTATTTATTAAAATCAAATTCTTAATATCAATATGCAAATTAGCCTTCTCGTTCACACTGTAACTGCTATTTTGTTGACTTGCATGTTATAAGTATGTAGAGTAATCCAACACTATCAATTATGTATAACAATTTTATCACTAATTCGGTTTAAATAAAAAATAAATTCATGGTGAACATGACGTCAATAACTAAGGGAATTGTGACTTGAGTAGTGATTTAGTTTCAGTTACAGATAGACAAGCACACAATCTCCATTATAATAAGAAGATTTGAACCTAAGCCTTTATTCAATCCACGGGGTTATCCTGTTCTCAGATGATATGAGATATAAGAGCATCCATGGTTATAGTCTCATAAATATTTCTTATTTAGTGTTATTTGTACAACATTTCGATCGATGTGCCCTCCGGCCTTCTTCAGGTATTTCTTGTCGGACTCGGGAACCTTTTCGAACTCGGGAATCTTCTGGTCGTAATCGGGAACCTTCTTGTCGTAATCGGGAGCCATCACGGAACTTTGAACCTAACCCTTTATTCAGTCAACGGGGCTATTCTGTTCTCATTCCGCTAACCATATATTGGGTGCAGGTGTTAAGCTGAGTTAATTATTATTCTATGTTACTGCTGCCCCTAACCAGGATTGAACCTGCAGTCTAGAGATAACTGTCATTTAGAACTGTCTTAACCTAACTCCTTTATCCACTAGGCTATGTGTCCAATACAATTACAAATAACAATGAAGATGAGGACAATAGTCCGAATAATACAAATAATACTAATTATCAAGCCTCATCTAAAAAAATTCGGAGAAATTTCTTATTTACTTGAGTAGCTGGCAAGTACCTTATGGCTGGATTTTGTATTACTATTTTTGTCGCCACTTTTAGGCTGCAAGTAAGGGCTCTTTACTGTGGAGATCCCCTGTATTAAGCAGAGGCTGATCCTTAGTGAAGAATCCTTTGGTTGTTCCTCGGTGTTCCTTAGTGTTGGGTAGAATCCTTTGGTTGAGTAGAGTCATTGGTTGTCTATCCGTTCCGCCGTGTAGAATACGTGCAAATGAACGGCTTTCAAGATCGGCGATTTAATAGTTAACTAACCACATATTCGAACTGTTTATTGACTGGCTTTAATCCATGCTCCCACGCAGTGTCTATAAGTTTAAGTGGTGGAGTTCAGCACACCTTATATACCAAAATAATCAATCATTCTTAAGTTTTGATGTTGGTCTAACTTCGTTTCGCCAAGGCTGCTATTAGTTCACTAGAGACAACCGAGGCTTGTATTCTGTGATCACATTTTTATGTCGAACCAGAATTTTCTCAACTGTTTGAACTCCTTAATCTAGGTAAAGCGATCAGTCTAGTCAAAGGAATAGATGAAATAAATTCTATATGAAATTTTATATATATGAAATATACAGATATGAAATAAATATATATGAAATAAATTATATATATATAAATTGAAATTAGTTATATATTAAATCGATAAATCATTATCTGCGATTGTTTTGTGACAAATTGTAATATTATTTTTCATTGCGATAAATTAGTTATATATTAAATCGATAAATTTTTATAAATATATAGTATTATATATATATAAATTAATATATATATGAAATATACAGATATGAAATAAATATATATGAAATAAATTCTATATGAAATTATATATGAAATATATATTAACCATAAGAAATTTTGTCATCTATTTTTTATTATACCTCCCACCGTTTAGATGAAATAAATTCAGATGTATTCCGTTTAAAAATAACCCCGCGTAACAAAATTTATTTCAATGAAGTCGACGTTAAAACATTTAAGTTTTTTTATATACAAAACCTTCATCAGAATATTAGGATGAATAATGTGCTGTGAAAATGAAAATATTTCCATCACTGTTTAAACAACATATTATTTATCTGATGAAAATCACTGTTTCATGTTCCCGCCTTTGTCGGTTGGGGCTGTAGAAAACGCCGACTGCACCTCTACAAAGGGGTAAAAATTCCCAATGAAAATATTTCCATCACTGTTTAAGCAACAGATTATTCATCCTGATGAAGATCACTGACACCTTCATGTTCCCGCCCTGTCGACTAGAATAAACCGACTGCACCTCTACAGAGGGGTTAAATCTCACAACGAAAAAATTCCATCACTGTTTAAACAACACATTATCATCCTGATGAAAGAAAATCTTATTAAAAAAAAACACGAAATTTTAAACAAAATATATCTATCATCTTTCACCTTGTTTCTGTATCTTCACATTATTTCCCTTATCCTTTCCTATCTTCGTTGCCCGTCAATATTACCTTGGACACATAAGGATTTCACTTGTGTCAAAATGAAGATGCTCACTTATCTTTTGCCTCAGTTCTTCTCTCACTTCTTTTCCTGTATCTTCTCGTTCATTCCCTTACCCCTACCGATATTCGCTGCCCGTTTTATGGATTACTTTTCGCATGCGAAAAAGGAATGCACACATATGTACTGCTGCACTTTGTCTTTTATCTTTAGTTTCGACGATCGCGCCTTAAAGATATTTTAAGTTGGAGCATTGGCGTGTTTCTATCTTTATCTGCCTTTTCAGTTGTTCACTTGTTCTCTTTTGATATCTAGCCAGCAACACCTCCCCCTCTTTCTCTGGTTGATATGCCATAAACCAAAAGCAATATATATATATATATATATATATATATATATATATATATATACGAGTGTATGTCAAAAAGTAATGCCATTTTGTTTAGGACATGTATAATTACCATCAAAGGAACATGTATCATACATCAAATCAAGCTGGTCCTCTGTGGACCACATCCCTACTTCTCCACATAGGTGTCTCAAAAAGTAATGCCTTTTTGTTTAGGACAAGTATAATTACCAACACAGGAACATTTATCATATATCAAAATGAAGCTGGTCCTCTGTGGATGTTCAGTCAAAAGTAATGTCATTTTGTTTAGGACAAGTATAATTACAACACAGGAACATTTATCAACATCAAAAAAGCTGGTCCTCTGTGGATCACATCCCTACTTCTCCACATAGGTGTCTCAAAAAGTAAAGCCTTTTTGTTTCGACATGTATAATTACCAACACAGGAACATGTATCATACATCAAAATCAAGCTGGTCCTCTGTGGACCACATCCCTACTTCTCCACATAGGTGTCTCAAAAAGTAATGCCTTTTTGTTTAGGACATGTATAATTACCAACACAGGAACAGTATCATACATCAAAATCAAGCTGGTCCTCTGTGGACCACATCCCTACTTCTCCACATAGGTGTCTCAAAAGTAATGCCTTTTTGTTTAGGACATGTATAATTACCAACACAGGAACATTTATCATACATCAAAATCAAGCTGGTCCTCTGTAGACACATCACCTTTCTCCAATAGCAGTGTTCTCAAAAAGTAATGTTTTTGTTTAGGACAGGTATAATTACCAACAGGAACATTTATCATACATCAAATGAAGCTGGTCCTCTGTGGACCACATCCTACTTCTCCACATAGGTGAGTAAAAAGTAATGCCATTTTGCTTAGGACAAGTATAATTACCAACACATGAACATTTATCATACATCAAAATCAAGCTGGTCCTCTGTGGATCACATCCCTACTTCTCCACAGTCATCAATAGTGTTCCAAAAAAGTAATGCCATTTTGTTTTGACAGGTATAATTACCGACACAGAACATTTATCATACATCAAAATCAAGCTGGTCTTCTGTGGATCACATCCTACTCTCCACATAGGTGTTCAAAAAGTAATGCCTTTTGTTTAGGACAGGTATAATTACCAACACAGAACATGTATCATACATCAAAATCAAGCTGGTCCTCTGTGGTCAGCTTTGAGTGTTAGTTTTCAAAAAGTAATGCCATTTTGTTTAGGACAGGTATAATTACCAACACAGGAACATTTATCAAACTTCAAAATGAAGCTGATCCTACTTCTCTACATAGATAACGTTTCTCTCAATAGGAAGTGAAATCTGTAGTGAAGAGATGGCTCAAAGAACAGTCAACAAAATTTTACCCAATAGGAAGTGAAATCTGTACTGAAGAAGTGGCTCAAAGAACAGTCAACAGAATTTGATACATGATTTCATTCGAAGGTGGAACATTGATATTGAGAGAAATCCTGTCGATGTGGAGTAGGGATGAGATCCACAGAAGACCAGCTTCATTTTGATGCAAGATTCATCTTTTTTTATTTCTTCCCTTATCGTGCTTTCATCATGTTCTATTGAAACATATTAGCGTCATCGCTTCCGCGCGCGCCACCTCCTTTCCCCATCGTCCTACTATTCTCTTTTTTTCCTTATTATATTTTCTCTGTGTCGCATATCCTTTTTCTTCTTTATAATAAAAATGGAATGTTTTAGCTGAGATGACATTTATAAGAAATAAGAATTCGGTAGATAAGCAACACCAGATAACCAGGATTTACATTTTTCCGTTTCCTCTTGGACGACTTGGACGGTCTCATTTTTAACCAGAGGCTGTTGCAAGTTTATAACGGTCGTACAATTAAGGAATATATAGATATATTGCCCTCTGAACATGAACTATACCAATTTTAACCTTTCAATGTTAAAAAGGCCCTGATTAGAATCATTCCTAACACTAATTTGTTTGTATATATATATATATATATATATATATATATGTAAACAAATTTTTGGTACAGCTAAACTTGTATAAGATTTTGAAAAATAACGACATATTTCATTGATCAGCAAATTTCTTTTATTTTCGAAAGAGAAAGAAAAAAATAGAAACTTAAGGGCCCTTTCGACCGGTGCTTTGTCAAAAGTAACGACCGGTAGATCGTTTAAAAGTCACATTGTAAATCAAATGGGGTAAAAGAGAGATTCAATCAAGCAAATGGTGGGGTAACATGAAGGCAAAAAAAAAAATTTTAATTGAAAAAAAAAAAATTTAAAAAATGTATATATATATGTTAATAGAAAGGAAAGGAATCCGACGGTATGGGTATAGATAAAAGGATATGAAAACACACACAAATGCTGTTAAAGTGAAAATATTTTTTATCATATTCATGGCTAATATTGAACAATATTTCGATTTATAAAAATCATCTTCAGAGCTTGTCTTTCTCCGGACTTAACAAGAGCGGAGACGAAAATAATATGAATTCAAAATGAAAACATTGATGTTGCAAAAAGTTATGCGGTAGTTTCAAATATAAGCACATCCGCCACGCGTTTCTCGGTCAGCGACAGTCATGTATATCTTATTGTAACAGTTTTTGAGAAAAGAATACATATTTCAAAATCGACAATAGACAAATTCTCTTTTTCAAACAGGATAAGAATTAACCTGTTGACGGTAGGCATGCAACGGATTTTTAGAAAAAAAATTTTTTTTTATTTATTATTGTATTTTTTTTCTTCTTATATATAAAGTAAAAAAGTATGAATGGTTGTAAGGTTTTTTGGGGATAATGTGAAAATTTAAATTTGTTGGGAATTATATGTCGGAGATGGTATGTGAAGGGGATTTTATGATTTCTGACTACAAGAGTCTCTAAATAAGGGGATATATTCATAAAAAACCAAGACAATGCTTTTTTAATATATCCCTTTATGTTACATAATTATTAGATTCTTAATATTTATATACAGTAGTGTAGAAATCAAAATGGCTGTTATAAGTTCCATGTCTCCACGGTCTTGAAGGATTTGAATGACAAGGCTTGACCTGTCCTGATCCTTCCTTCCGGTGGATACCGTGAGAATCGATGGAGAAGACCATCTTCCGGTTTAGATTAGAAATAGATTTTAGTCAGTCGGCTTCTGATAAAGAGAAATCCCCAATGGAAGACCAGACACGAAGTCCCCAAGACGAAGTCCAGACGCTAGAAGAGATGTTAGAAGAAGACGTAAGATAGAAAAGACGTCAGAAGAAGAATAGAAGTAAGTAAAGAAGTAATGAAAAGGGTATACAACACTTATTTAGCGACTCTACTTAAAATCTACCGCCGGCATTTATTTACAAACAAAATCGGGATAGTGATACAACCACGAACTTGGGCACAAGGCTCGAATATCTATTTTGGAGGACAGGGGACAAAATTGATCATGCTACATTTCTTTATTCTATCTTAGTTAGTTTCATTCGCCGAACGATTAATGCCAATAAATACTTTTAGAAGGTTTCAATTACAATCTTAAGCTTTTAATGCGTGTAACGTGATGTTGAATATAATTGCGTGTAAAGTGATGTACAATAAAAATTGTTCTATTTTATGCAAGGCATTTTCGAATATATCGCCTGTATCGTAATTACTTTTGTTAATTGCGTGTTGTATAGATTTTATGTATAAAACTTCTACAAATTTTAATCGTTTTATATTGGTGTCGGCAAAAATTACTTTTGTATTATGTATTTACCAACCCCTCAAAATAAGTAGGATGTGACACAAGGTCAATTTCTTAAGCAGAGTTTAACAAGGTTGAAATCAGGGTTTTCTTCCGCCAATACCAGTTGTCATAACAATGTTAAAAAAAACAGTCTGCTTTATTATTTATCCCTAACCCGAGAGAGAATAATTGGATACATAC
The DNA here is from genome assembly GCA_023376005.1 of Doryteuthis pealeii. Lineage (NCBI taxonomy): Eukaryota > Metazoa > Mollusca > Cephalopoda > Myopsida > Loliginidae > Doryteuthis > Doryteuthis pealeii. The sequence goes on from CM042177.1 coordinate 2,640,019, forward strand.
ATTTCTCAATTTTTCTTTATCATTATGTGAAATATTTTGTATTATTAACTAAAATATTTCTGTACCAGCATTAGGGAGAATCAAAGTAGTTTTGATTTTTGCAGGTCTTTATTTGTCTTCTGTACCCTTGAATCTTTGAGTTTGCATCACCGGTCTGGAACCCCTATCTTGCTCAGAATATTAACCTCCTAGAAACTGTACAGAGACATGCAACCAAACAAATACCCTCCATCAGGCATCTACCAAACTCTGAACGTCTCGCTGCCCTGGGAATGGATTCGCTGAAACTTCAGCGTCTGGCAACTGACCTGGTAAACACTCATAAAGTCATTAATTATCTTAACAACGGCAACCTTGAGCACCTTTTTGATCTCTATCTTTCCAACACGTGGGCATGCCTACAAAGTCAGAAAACAGCACTGCTCACGTGACTTTCGGAAACATTTTTTCATGCTCAGAGTTGCGGAGACATGGAATAGACTGCCCGCGTCTGTTGTAGGCTGTCGAAGCACTGAATCTTTCAAAGCCTCCATGCTTCCTGTAGTCCGCCGACACTATACCTGATGCCACTCTCCACATACATATGCACACACGTGCACACATACATGCATATTGCTACTGTGAACTGTTCATGTTCCTGACACTACATTATTCTGTGTACTTGACATGAGACTTTGATGAGTTGTGTGCACCTGAGCACTGTACACAATAAATTTAGTTATTATTATTATACAGTCGACGTCAATTTACCATGAGCTAAAAATATAACAAAACAAAGGATATAACAAATGCATAAATAAACCAGTTAACAAAAAGAGAAAGTTTAATTACAATGCGATTTACGAACGTTTACTTCCTCCAGGCTGGTAGTGGGTATTTGCCTCATACCCACTTGTATGGGCTGGGCACAAGGCCTCGTTTTAACGTGGACCCACCCACAAGCCGAAGCACATGGGTGGGAAAGAACAAAAATTGCGTCGATCCCTTCGGCATTCCCCCTCAAGAGAGGGGGGCCTTAGGCGCTGGGCAATAAACCCAGCCCTGTCCCCAAGGGGGTAGATATTGCCTGGGGGGATAGCCCCTGGGACCGACGCTATTAATTGAACACACCGGTTCAGTGGCCGAAACACACCGGACCCCGTCCCGAAGGACGGGTTGGACATGGCATTATATCAAGGTCTTTTTTCATGTACTATATGTACTAATATAGCATATCGCATGCAAATGATCCAGTATGCAAACCCGCCCCTGCTATAAGTAACGGCGTCGATCCCAGGGGGCCATCCCCCCAGGCAACACATGCCCCCTCGATTTAAAGGGGCAGGGCTGGGTTTATTGCCCAGTGCCTGAGGCGCCCCCTTGAGGGGGAATGCCGACGGGATCGACGCAATTTTTCTACCTACCACCCCATGAGCCTCGGCTTGTGGGTGGTCCCCATATCGTGTGAAAGTGGGACACATGTAAATACCAGTATACAAACATCGCATGCAAATGATCCAGTACACAAAAAACTGTGCTGCAATTCTGTTTTACTCGCAGAAGGCCGCGAGTTCGATCCTCGCCGAAACCGCCAACCATGTTGCAACAATTTCTATAAGCTGTAGTAGAGAAATTATTTTTTTTAATGTTGTTATATGGAGCTGAAGTCTAATAGATATAATGTTAGTCATCTTGACAAAGTTGTATAAGTATATTTACTTGTAAATTGTCATTTTTTAAATTATTATTGTCGGACATACATTCCCCCATAGACGTTCAAATTGATGAATAACATTGTTTTTTCTTGATCCTACAGATATATATATTATTGAGAAAGCTCAACAAACCCTCATTTGTCACTTATTTAGGGCTAACTCATGTTCACGAGCACAATAGAGACAGACCTTCAAAAACGGCGAAAGTTTCGCACAGTTAGGAAGCTGCACTATTCTTTACATTTAACGCTGACCGTCTGTCTGTCTGTCTGTCTGTCTGTCTGTCTGTCTGTCTCTCTCTCTCTCTCTCTCTCTCTCTCTCTGTCTATCTGTCTATTTCTCTCTATCTGTCTATCTTCTATTTCTCTCTCTCTCTCTCTCTCTCTCTCTCTCTCTCTCTCTCTCTCTCTATGTCTATCTGTCTATTTCTCTCTATCTGTCTATCTGTCTATTTCTCTCTCTCTCTCTCTCTCTCTCTCTCTCTCTCTCTCTCTCTCTCTCTCTATGTCTCTCTCTGCCTCTATGTTTTTGTTCTTTACTTATTAAGGGCTATCTCATGTTCACGAGCACAGTCCTCAAAAACGGCGAAAGTTTCACACAGTTAGAAAGCAGCACTTTTCTCTACATTTAACTCTGACCGTCTAACTGTCTGTATGTATATATGTTCCTCTCCCTCCCTCTATCACCCCCTCTCCTTCTCTCTCTCTCTCTCTCTCCTTCTCTTCTCACTCTCTCTCTCTCTCTCTCATTCTCTCTTTTTTATGAACTCGATCCCAGGGGGCTATCCCCCCAGGCAACGATGCAATTTTTGTTCTTTCCCACCAATGAGCTTCGGCTTGTGGGTGGGCCCACGTTAAAACGAGGCCTTGTGCCCAATCCATACAAGTGGGGTATGAGACAAATATCCTCTCTCTCCTTCTCTCTCTCTCTCTCTCTCTCTCTCTCCATCTCTCCTTCCCTCTCTCTCTAACTGCCTCTCTATTTTTCTTATTTTCTTTTACTTATTAAGGGCTACCTCATGTCCACGAGCATTCAAGGCCCCAGTGCTGAGTGACATAATTCTAAGCAGGCCAAGTATTCAAAGGCAAAAATCTTAAGCAGATATGAAATTCGAACGAAAGTTACCACACATAGCGTGCTACTCAGGTGATTGGCTGACATCAAAGACAGTTACTACGAGCGCGTAATATCATCAACTGAGAAAGTGAACGCGTTTTGTAAAGAAAATCACAAACTACATTTATAATAACTGCTAATATCAACGGACGTTATCTATTTATTTATTTATCTTAGATACTCTGTCCAGTGGCCAAAAAAAACTGCTGGGGGCGCTAGAGGCAGCAGTCACGCCACCGAAACCGTGTTACCACCTCTGGTTGGTGGCTGATCAGGACAGGGTTATTGCCCGTGGTATTTATTTCATGTGGAATGATAAAAATAATATAGATCTAGGTATACCAAAGAGTATTCCACGATATATATATATATATATATATATATATATATGGACTGATTTTTTATTGATGTAAATATCTGATGATTTTGTTACCTGTGGCATTCCAATGACAATGCAGATATTGTCATCGGAATTTAAACCATTGCTTCTATTATTGCTAAAATATTTCCAAACTAATTTTCATTCGATTTTCTTTTGTTTACATAATTCTAAACTCATGACATACAATTGTGAAACTAGTTGTTTAAGAAAACTTGATTATTTTAATTTATTCAATTGCACATGCCGTAAAAATATAGAGGACATCCCTATACTGCTGAACAAATCGATGCAAACATAAAAATAAACACAAGCTCTACGTAGTGAATTGCGTTGTTACGTAGGGGATATAGACGGGTGTGTAACACACCCGCTACATTGAAAATGGGTACAACTCGCCTATAAAATTCATAACGATGGCAGACAAAAAATACCCCGAAGAATAGCACTATTACGAGAAACTCGAGTCGGTATATTTTTAGGCAATCCGTATTTTAAACCATTCGATTTTAATCATATATATATATATATATATATATATATATATATAATGGTAAACTATAGCCACGTGTTTCGAGGTATCACCTCTCATCAGTATAGTTATACGATTTTTAGCAGCTGCCTCTGGCTGGGTTCGAGACCCGAACGAACTTACGCTCACCAAATCTCTTACCCATACAGCCACAGTCAGTCGCCAAGTATAGCAGGCTATCTAATCGCTACATTCCTTAAGCGGAAATAAACTTCACCTAGAGTTCTCAAACTTTGTAAACAAAGTGAGATTTAGCTGAGTGCCGAATACAGTGAATTTGCAATTATATACCTCCTAAATAAAGTGCTCAACCGAAAATTGGGAGCGTATAATAGGGTAAACTATAGACACGTGTTTCGAGTATCACCTCTCATCAGTATAGTTATACGATTTTATCAGCTGCCTCTGGCCGGGTTCGAGACCCGAACGAACTTACGCTCACCAAATCTCTTACCCACACAGCTACAGTCAGTCGCCAAGTATAGCAGGCTATCTAACCGCTACATTCCTAAGCGGAAATAAACTTCACCTACACTCGCATACGAAGCAAGAAAAAGTTCACGAATAAAAAATATTAAGCAGATATGAAAAGCGCACGAAACTATTAATTATGTAGCGTTAGTTTCGTATTTGCCTGGGAGAGTTGCCTACCCGTTTAATTTGCTGGTGCCCGCTAGGGGGCGTTTTATATTTAAGCGGCTGGTTCAAACGCTTCTCCCTCTTTTCCTGTTCCAGTAACCACGAGACACATGGGGTAGACACGGTCTACCCCTTCTCGTTGGGGCTTTTGGCCTCCTTTACATTACTGTAAGTTATTATCACAGCATGGATTATCCCTAGTCTCATGTCTGTGGCTTTTATGTATATCTTGTACCATTCATGAATGTGTCTTTATCTTTCTACATGTAACTTTGTTATAACTACTAGCAAATATATGCACCCTCCGGGTGCAAGTATTTAAGTTTTAATGTATTAAAATATTGTATTAAATTAGAAAGGCTTATGAAACTATATAAGAATGTAAATAAAAAGATTTGAAACAGAGGGAGTATAATAAAAAAATAGAACTACTGAAACTTACTCTTCCATCACTCTTGTCTTTCATTGTTATTTTTTCTAATTTAAGTATTTAGTTAAAAGAGGAAGTGAAGAATAAAATGGCAGTTATTTTTTCTGGTTAACGGATTTCATTTAAGATTCATTGAAGAGATTTTTGCTTATATTCATTAAAATAAAACCAAACAGTTAGAAATCAATAATACTAAGCACATATTTATTAAAATCCAATTTTTAATATCAATATGCAAATTAGCCTTCCCGTTCACACTGTAAACCGCTATTTTGTTGTACATATAAATATAATTGC
>CM042177.1:2647005-2652005 GCA_023376005.1 Doryteuthis pealeii
CACAGAAAAAAAGAGAATTGTTTGTGGGTTAATAGTTTTTTTTTTTTTTTCACGGTACAAATGATATAAGTAAGTTTGTTCCTTTTTTTCCGGGCACTAAACGAATAACTGTAACGTGGCGGCGGGATATATGCACAGTACTAAAAATGTCTCTGCCGTAGTGGTCACTTGTTGATAAAAATTACAACGCGAGAAATATTAGTCACAAATGCTAGCTTTTATTTATGTGCTTGTCTAGTTGGCTCGTACCAGAGAGGAGCGGAAAGGCAAAGAGAGAGAGACTACTTGATTACTGTGACCCCAATACTAGCCATAGAGGCCCGATCCGTACCTACGACGGCGGAAGGCAAAAAGAGACCGATACGTTTGTTCCACGTCACACGTGACTTCCGGTCAACACCGACTTCCGCTTGCCACTCAATTCTCCAGTTCGGGGTCACGCTACGGTCAATCATCGTTCATCCTGTTTTGGCTCATCACTATTTCTCAAACCTTTATCATCTCTTATTTATTTATTTATTCCTCCCCCTTCCATTAGTAGTCCTAGCTCACAAAAGTCAGGATAATATACCCATCTTGCAACACTGTGTTACCACCTCTGGTTGCTTGCTGATCAGGACAGGTTATTGCCCGTGGTATTTATTTCATGTGGCATGATAAAAATGATATAGATCTAGGTATACCAAAGAGTATTCCACGATATATATATGGACTGATTTTTTATTGACGTAAATATCTGATGATTTTGTTAGCCATGGCATTCCAATGACAATGCAGATATTGTCATCGGAATTTAAACCATTGTTTCTATTATTGCTAAAATATTTCCAAACTAATTTTCATTCGATTTTCTTTTGTTTACATAATTCTAAACTCATGACATACAATTGTGAAACTAGTTGTTTAAGAAAACTTAATTATTCTAATTTATTCAATTCCACATGCCGTAAAAATATAGGGGACAATCCCTATACTGCTGAACAAATCGATGCAAACATAAAAATAAACACAAGCTCTACGTAGTGAATTGCGTTGTTACGTAGGGGATATAGACGGGTGTGTAACACACCCGCTACATTGAAAATGGGTACAACTCGCCTATATAATTCATAACGATGGCAGACAAAAAATACCCCGAAGAATAGCACTATTACGAGAAACTCGAGTCGGTATATTTTTGGCAATCCGTATTTTAAACCATTCGATTTTAATCATATATATATATATATATATATATATATATGGTAAACTATAGACACGTGTTTCGAGGTATCACCTCTCATCAAGTATAGTTATACGATTTTAGCAGCTGCCTCTGGCCGGGTTCGAGACCCGAAGAACTTACGCTCAACAAATCTCTACCCACACAGCCACAGTCAGTCGCCAAGTAAAGCAGGCTATCTAATCGCTACATTCCTAAGCGGAAATAACTTCACCTAGAGTTCTCAAACTTTGTAACAAAGTGAGATTTAGCTGAGCGCCGAATACGGTGAATTTGCAATTATATACCTCCCTAAATAAAGTGCTCAACCGAAAATTGGGAGCGTATAAATAGGGGTAAACTATAGACACGTGTTCGAGTATCACCTCTCATCAGTATAGTTATACGATTTTATCAGCTGCCTCTGGCCGGGTTCGAGACACGAACGAACTTACGCTCACCAAATCTCTTACCCACACAGCCACAGTCAGTCGCCAAGTATAGCAGGCTATCTAATCGCTACATTCCTAAGCGGAAATAAACTTCACCTACACTCGCATACGAAGCAAGAAAAAGTTCACCAATAAAAATATTAAGCAGATATGAAAAGCGCACGAAACTATTAATTATGTAGCGTTAGTTTCGTATTTGCCTGGGAGAGTTGCCTGCCCGCTTAGTTTGCTGGTGCCCGCTAGGGGGCGTTTTATATTTAAGCGGCTGGTTCAAACGCTTCTCCCTCTTTTCCTGTTCCAGTAACCACGAGACACATGGGGTAGACACGGTCTACCCCTTCTCGTTGGGGCTTTTGGTCTCCCTTACATTACTGTAAGTTATTATCACAGCATGGGCTATCCCTAGTCTCATGTCTGTGGCTTTTATGTATATCTTGTACCATTCATGAATGTGTCTTTATCTTTCTACATGTAACTTTGTTATAACTACTAGCAAATATATGCACCCTCCGGGTGCAAGTATTTAAGTTTTAATGTATTAAAATATCGTATTAAATTAGAAAGGCTTATGAAACTATATAAGAATGTAAATAAAAAGATTTGAAACAGAGGGAGTATAATAAAAAAATAGAACTACTGAAACTTACTCTTCCATCACTCTTGTCTTTCATTGTTTATTTTTTCTAATTTAAGTATTTAGTTAAAGAGGAAGTGAAGAATAAAATGGCAGTTATTTTTTTCTGGTTAACAGATTTCATTTAAGATTCATTGAAGAGATTTTTGCTTATATTCATTATAATAAAACCAAACAGTTAGAAATCAATAATACTAAGCACATATTTATTAAAATCCAATTTCTAATATCAATATGCAAATTAGCCTTCCCATTCACACTGTAAACCGCTATTTTGTTGTACATATAAATATAATTGCATGCTATTAGTATATAGATATGGTTAACAGTATTAATAATGTAAAACAATTTTATCAATAATTGAGGTTTAAATAAAAATAAAATCATTGAGAATGTGATATAAATAACTAAGGGAAATGTGACTTGATTAGTAATATAGTTTCGGTTACAGACAGAAAATCACACAATCTCCATTATAATAAGATGTATTATGTATCTTGTTATATCCATGTGCTGTATACGTATTAAATGTTTTTGTCTATCAAACCTTTGTCGGAGTCTTGTATTCAAGTATATATATAACTTTGAACCCGTTTTACAATTACAACTAACAGGAACCATGGAATTTCCATGAAACGAAAAAAAATCAAGGGGAGCTATTTAAGCCAGAAACGACGATTTGCAATTTTATTACATATAAACCCTACTGTTATCTTTGCAATAAATAATACAAAGATATATAATAACAATCGATATAATACTATAAAAAATTCTTTAAAAAAAGAGGGGGAGGGCTTTACAATATCTACATTAATTTGCCGATAAAAAAAGTGACAAAAATATTACTCTGAAAAAATATCTATGTTGGGCCGGAAATACGCCTGACGAATGGTAACTTTTCTTCTTTTTTTTTTTCAATTCAATTTAATTTCACGTTTGGCATTTAAGCGAGGCAAGACCAATTAAAATTGGTAGAAATAAAAATGGTACGAATAAGAAATCTGCAGATAATTTTGATTTATATTTTTGCGTTGCGTCTTGGACAATTTGAACGGTCTCATTTTTAAGCAGAGGTTGTTGCAGGATGATAACGGACGGAATATTTAGGAAACTGCGTATTAGTATGCAGATTTTTTTAAGACTTAGTAAGGCTCCCCAAAAATGGAGATCTCGGAATTGCTAAAAACTACAGAGGCATAACCCTTACTGCTATTGCAGCCAAGATATATAATGCCCTTCTTCTTAATCGCATCCGATCTGAAATAGAGAAAATCCTTAGGAAAAACCAAAACGGATTCCGCAGAAATCGATCCACAACCTCTCAGATCCTAACCATTCGGAGGATCATAGAAGGGGTTCGAGCAAAGAATCTAAAGTCAACGCTGCTATTCGTAGACTTCCCCAATGCATTTGACTCCATACACAGAGGGAAAATGGAACAAATACTACTAGCGTACGGTCTCTCCAAAGAAACGGTTGCCACTATAACTATGTTCTACAAAGACACTAAAGCAATGGTACGCTCACCTGATGGCGACACAGATTTCTTTGATATTGCCGCCGGAGTCCTACAAGGAGATACATTAGCACCATATATATTTATAATATGCCTAGACTATGCACTTCGAACATCATTAGATACCATAAAAGAAAAATACTGGAATAAATTATCTAAAGGTCCTGCGACATTACAACAAGTATTTATCAATTATAACATACAAAAGAACTGCCAAAGTTTCCTGTTTACCGGGCAAAAAATAAACCCTTTGTAAGAATTTTTAGTATTCAAATTTTTAAATACATTTTTCAACGGGTCCTGAATCAGGATTTTCCACGCTTCCACGCTGTAAAGAAATCTGAGGTAGGGATCATTGTCCTTGTCTACGAGCCTCACGATCAAACCAACCAATCACGGTCCCGCATACTTTGGCGGCAAATTCAAAGAGTCAAATTCTTTCTCTTTCTGATCCACCAGAACCGGTGTCGGACGACGAAAAGGACGTCTCTTATATCCAGCAGAACGACCAGATTAGCCGTAGCAAGTGACTCCGATAATTCACCTACCTCAGGATTTCAGCTAAGTGGACTATTATTCTATATAACATTCCCGTAGACAAATCATAGTTTTCAACAATGTGATATGTATGTCAGTAATACATGCCTATTCCAATTTTAAGTTTGTGTTCGTTTTATCCTTTAACTCTAACTTGTCTGTCACCACTTGTGGTCTGAATCCATCATAACCCTTCAAGATCTGGCCTCCAAGAGATAGAGTTGGCGAGACGCCTGTCGCACAGGAGCTAAGCATCTCAATATCAAGATAAACATGACTACAGAGCGGCGATGTCTTCGACGTCATGAACAACCAAATGGAGATGGGAAATTCCCCTGCAATGTGCGTGACCGCATCTGCAAGTCCAGAATTAGTCTAACGAACCACCAGAGGGTCCACAGCTGATGATATGGAGTGACGCCATCGTCGTCTGCGGCGGACTTCCAAAAGAAAGAAAGAAAGTGAATCAGGATTACTTCCAAAGGATTCAGGTCTTCATTGCTGATTAAGGTGAAAGATATTTCTCACGCTTTACGAAAAAATGAAAGTAAAATATTTAAAAATGAAAATATAAAAACGTATATTGTAGTTTGGTTTGTTTTGTTTTGTTTTACGGCATATCAACCTCAGTGGGTCATTTAATGCCGATAAAGTTTTGAA
>CM042177.1:2657005-2659505 GCA_023376005.1 Doryteuthis pealeii
TGTCGCATCGTCATGTAATGGTTAGCTAGTTAGTCACGCCAGTTCAACCGTTACTTGATTCCCCATAGTCTCTAGTGTCACATCCTACTCGTGGCGAAGGGGTTGAGTTTTTAAAGAGCCGTATCATCGTCGTGTTATGATTCGCATGCTAGTCTCGCTGAATAGTAAGAATCGAACTCGCTATTCAGTAGTAATGGATCTGCGAGAGCATTATTAGAGAAGATGAGAGTACCAAATGGTATGATATGTTGGGTTACGGCATCTAGGAGTAAAGATGAAAATATGTGACAAACTGACATTAGGATTATTAGAGAAGATGAGAGTACCAAATGGTATGATATGTTGGGTTACGGCATCTAGGAGTAAAGATGAAAATATGTGACATACTGACACACTGACATTAGCATTATTAGAGAACATGAGAGTACCAAATGGTATGATATGTTGGGTTACGGCATCTAGGAGTAAAGATGAAAATATGTGACATACTGACATTAGCATTATTAGAGAAAGTGATAGTACCAAATGGTATGATATGTTGGGTTAGGCATCTAGGAGTAAAGATGAAAATATTTAACGCACTGACATTAGCATTTATTATTAGCAAAAATAAGAGAGCCAAAATAGTATATGTTAGGGTACGGTCTCTAGGGGTAGAGTTGAAAATATGCGACACACTGACACACTGATATTAGCATTTATTATTACAGAAGAGGATGAGAATGCCAAAATTGTATGATATGTTGGGCTACGGCCTCTAGGAGTAAAGTTGAAAATATATGACACGGTGACGCACTGACATTAGCACTTATCATGAGAGATGAAGATGAGAGTACTAAAATGGTATAATATGTTGGGCTACGACCTCTAGGAGTAAAGTTGAAAATATGTGACATTAGCATTTATTATTAGAGAAGATCAGAGTACCAAAATGGTATGATATATTGGGCAACAACCTCTAGGAGTAAAATTGAAAAATATGTGAAACACTGACATTGGTATTTATTATTAGAGAAGAAGATGTGAGTAACAAAATGGTATGATATGTTGGAGTACGGCCTCTAGGAGTAGAGTTGAAAATATGTGACACACTGACATTGGCATTTATTACTAGGGAAGATAAGTGAGTTAAAACGGTATGATATGTTAGGGTACGGCCTCTAGGAGTAAAATTGAAAAATATGTGACACACTGACATTGGCATTTATTATTAGAGAAGAAGATGAGAGTAACAAAATGGTATGATATGTTGGAGTACGGCCTCTAGGAGTAAAGATGAAAATATGTGACACACAGACATTAGCATTTATTATTAGAGAAGATGAGAGTATCAAAATGGTATGATATGTTGGGCTACGGCATCTTGGAGTAAAGATGTAAATACATGACACACTGCCACACTGGCATTAGCATTTATTATTAGACAAGAAAACGAGACTACCAAAATAGTATGATATGTTGGGCTACGGCCTCTAGTAGTAAAGTTGAAAATATGTGACACAATGATATTAGCATTTATTATTAAAGAGGATGAGAGTAACAAAATGGTATGATATGTTGGGGTACGCCCTCTAGGAGTAAAATTGAAAAATATGTGACACACTGACATTTGCATTTATTATTAGAGAAGAAAATGAGACTACCAAAATGGTATGATATGTTGGGCTAAAGCCTCTAGGAGTAAAGTTGAAAATGATATTAGCATTTATTATTAGAGAAGAAGAGGAGTGTAACAAAATGGTATGATATGTTGGGCTACGGCCTCTAGGAGTAAAGATGAAAAAATGTGACACACTGTCATTAGCACTGAGGCTGAGAGAACCAAAATGGTATTATATGTTGGGTTATGGCTTCTAGAAGTAAGGTTGAAAATACGTGACACATTGACGTTAGCATTTATTATTAGAGAAGCTGCTGAGGGTACCGTCTAATATAGCGATCAGTCTAGCTTAATGCAACCATAAATAACCACGTGGTGTGCATGTGTACGTACAGTAGTAATCACATTTCAATTATCACGTGAACAGTCAGAGATACGAGTAAATTTTTACAAAACAAAGAAAGCTGCGTATTTTTGGAAACAGTCAGGGGAACCGAGAGGTCAGTTCAGCACTCGAAAGCCATTGATTGTTTTCGTCTTCCCTGCGTAAACTATTTTTTCGCCTTTTTTTAGACCTCGCAAGGAACGCGTGACAAAGACGTGCAAGTTTGTCGTATTCATTTTGGGACAGCGTGTTCAATCCGTGTGTAAAATGTCCCAAAATGCATCGCCGTAAATCAGCTATACTGTGTCACTTTTTTAATATTTTTACTACGACCACTGCTACGAGAAGCCAGTGTCACAGTAGTCGGCGACTATTGCTACTGATACTACAGGAACGTACGAGACAAAACAAACAACAACAACAACAAAAAAGGAGATTGATAACTGCTACTTCCTCATTGTCACCTGCTCCTCCTTCTCCTCCCCTGTTACTGCTACTTTATTTCAGTCTCAGCA
>CM042177.1:2662005-2677005 GCA_023376005.1 Doryteuthis pealeii
ACTGCTTGTATTATTTAAAAAAATATTAATTCCGCTAAGACTGCAAGATATGATATTAATACCTGGCATAGAATCTTAGCACATTGCAACATAAATGATATTACAAAACTGCCAAAAGTAGTGAATGAAATGGTTTAATATTTCTGAATGGAATCACCCACTTTATATCAAAAAGGGGGTGTTGGAGTTTTGGGATTATAGACTCGCCGATAACCATGTGACCAACCTATTGACCAACCACTGGCAGTATTCTGCTGATGATATTATTATTTATACTGGCTGTTCTGGTCATACCTGCTCACAATGCTTTGAACCTTCGTGGACGACGGAACATAGGATTATATCACTGGACCATTTTGACACTACGTAGATTCCATAACATAGGACATCCACCTACCAAAGGATTCTATAGCTCAGGACTTACTTACTTACTTTAAGTTCTTTACAACTGGCCAAGGATGGCGGTCAGAGACTTAACAGTCTTGTACTCCTTTTGTGCCAGTTTGCTGCAGTCGCTTATTACGTGCTTAACAGTTTCATCTCTATCATCAAGCATGGACCCCTTCGATCGGTGGCTCGTGGGTAGTACGACGCACGGACCCTGACTAATCCGAAGCTTAAGAAATGAACTACAAAGGTGGTTTGTTTGCAGTGGTGAAGGCTTTAGAACAGTCAACTCTTTTTGCATGCGCTGATAGCTGAAGAATTACACTGGTTTATAAAAAAAAAAATTTTGTCTGAGGCAAAATGGAATAGGCGTTTTTTACTAATTTGGGTGTGCTGAATTCAAATTTATAAACAGTTTTGCTCTATCACCTCTAGTTTTCTGTCTTTTAAAAGTCTCATTTTAGTATATGCAGAGTATATACGTGCTTATTTCAACAGTTGCAGCAGTTTATTACAGATAAAACAGGATAGATAAATAACATTGACGGAATAAATATACTTGGATGACACAATGTACACAATTCATAGTACACTCAGACAGTTAGAAATGTGTTTTCTTAGATGATCTGTTGTTTTTGCCTCCGGGATGTCACGCAGGCATCCAACAAAGAAAAATTAAATCATATGTAAGGCAATAAAATGTGCGTCGTTGGAAATTGTAATACAAATATATACCCAAAAGATTTGTAACACAATTGTCGAGGACACCTTCCTCCTGCGCTGCGAGGGACGACAGCCTCTTGTGCTGACTGCCAGTGCACTACTGGCTGTTGATTAAGAGGTGTTGGCAACGCTTAACTGCCAAAATCCGTCTTATATATAGCTATATATGCGTTGTCTGTATTAAAAATAAAATAAATTTATTGGTTACTTATTTAATAGTTGGAGTGTATTATGAACAATTTTGATATTTAATATACACTTTTTATACAATTATACACTTTTTTAAAACAATTTTACATCAGGCTCTTTTGAGTCTTATTATAAACTGTAATAGCTATATATATATGATGTAATGCTATCACTTACATTTATTGCATAATAACTAAAAAAGAAGACATAAGTCACACAATATTAGAAATTAACCCTGAATGCATATACGCCTTTATGCACAGTATGTGTACAAAATGTACATAATCTAAACAAACTAGAGGTGATGAGTACAAACGGATTTCAAATCTGAATTCAGCACCCCCAAATTAGGTTAAAACAGCTATTTTTGTGCTTGCCTCAATTTCTTTGTAAACCAGTGTTATTATATGAGGATAATCCTAAAAGTAAGATCCCCATAGTAATGGGGATGCAGGGAAACTGTTTGTGAGATTTTTGGTAACTGATGTGTTTTGTTTTAGATGCACCTGTGCCTGCTCCTGTGTGCGCCTCACTGCCACGTTTAGACTGTCTTGGCTTCCGATTGATGCTACCAACGAGTGAGAAGTTCGCGCAATAAATGATGACAATAAAAAAAATGTTTGCAATAAATCAAAGTGAGTGGATCCATGCATTGTATGTCGAAGCAACATATAAAACTTAGCATAGTAAATATTTACTGACAGACGGACTTGTACGATGTCATCGGTGTGAGACTACCTGTTCTGCGCTCTGCACCTTAAATGCACGATGTCTAGACCCCAAACGTTGTAATACTCTGCGCTGGCCAATTTGAGGGCATGAGTCAGAAACAGGCTCACAAAAATATAAACAAACAAACAACAACTACAAGTGTTTGTAAACAAGACGCGGATGGAAGAAGGGTGTGTGTGAGACTTCGCTGTCTATCCAACTGGCTGCTACTGGCTATCTCTACCGGCGACATTAACACCCCAACGGTCCGAGTTCTAACTGGCTTAGTGCTCGAGTTTAGCTGTATTTATGTCAAATTCCCCTTCCCCGACCATCTTCTCCGGACCACACAGATGGCCAGCACTTAAATCGAATCGCAGACTTCTAGTCGTCATTAACCCTTAAAATTAAAGTAATTAAATATTTTTTCAGACACTACGTCTTCAATACGTCGACCCTTAATTTTTTCAAAAGAGATTTTCTCATAAAAATCCCTTTTGCTTTTAATACCTGGGTGCCTTAGATATTATCACTTAGTGGCCTAACTTCATGATGGTCGTACAATCTCTTAAACTTTACGGCCTAATCTTTGGATTCGTAAAAATCAACCCTTTTACTTATGCCTGGCTTTAACCTATTCTCTTTCTTATTCATTTATTTATTTATTTATTCTGACCATGTTCGTCTTCAATCATAGTATCACATCGGCTCCTGTGGTAAGGTGGGTTCATTAAGCAAGTCCGTTTATAGCGGTTGGTCGCAGCGAAAGAGGAAAGTTGATGGTATCAACCCTCGAAATTTGGCGGCTAAACTAAGCCTATTAAAGTGTGTTTTGGTTGGTCGCCGTCAAATGCCCTTAGCCAATTGCACAAGGTCTCTTATCAGGCGATGGCTAAAGGGCACAGTCTCTTTATTAGGCAATGGTCAAGAGGATGTAACTGTGTACGGTCATGCTATTTCCAATAATGGAAAAACAGAAAAAAATAGATTCTTCATTTTTTTTTCACGGACAAAAGAAAAACCTTGCCGTCATCCCGTTTCGTCTTGTTGGCTAATGTAGCCCTTGTAACAGATAGAATTCCCACCTACCCCAGCTTGGATGGGGCAACGTTGGTAACAATTTATTTTCGGCATTTCACCGCTACCCTCACGCTTTCCAGTCACCGAGTGTCTTACGAAGAGCTACAAATAAAAACATCCGTCCTAAAAGACACACCAAGTAGGAAAGCGGCGGGGCTTCTTTTCGTCCTACATACACAATTAAACATAAGGCATTATACCGATTGAAATTCATCGCCAAATCAACAGAAGTGTATGGCAAGTCGTGCATGGATGTCAAACACGTGTGTAAGTTTTAGAGGTATTTTGCAGCGACGACGAGGAACGACGCTTCTTCAACAACATGCCGGCGAGCTGATATGACATGGTCATACAAGCCATATAGGAGAGAATGGGAATGTAAGAGCTGACTCTGCAGCGAAATCGGCTCAAGATTTAATCCCCAACAAGTAAAGATTCTACATACTGATTTGAAATCTGAAATTAATAGATTCCTTCATACAAAATGGCAACAACGCTAGAATAAAACATTTACAATAAACTCTTCCTAAACAAATCCACTTTGGGGAAACTGTAGACCAATTTTACGAAAGTCTAGAAAGGAACAAGTCAGTGTGTCCCGATTACGCATTGGTCAAATAAGACTAACGCACTCCTATATACTCAATCAAGAACAACAACCACAGTGTGAAACATGTCGAACACTTTGACTGTTAAACACTTATTCATAGAATGCAGGTTTTTTGCTCATATCAGAAACCGTTATTTTAATGCAAACAATATGAAAGATCTATTTGAAAATGTCAACATGGAGGACATTCTGTTCTTTTTTAGGGAAATAAAATTATACAAAAACAGTCACAGCGCCAAAACAATGTATCGATTAAATTAAATGGCGATCAAATTACGAAATAGATTCATGTTCAAGATTTTAAAATTTAAACATTATTGCCCATAAAGTGAAAAGTTCCAGTGATTTTTACGATCAAAAACCGAACGTCACATCTTTCGGTAGCATCAATGGTGAGCTCCATCAGAAACGACTGTCGAACAAATACTGAGTGGCTCGCCCTGTCGGCTGGGGCGTTAAAATACACCGACTGCACCTCTGCAGAGGGGTAAGATACCCCAATGGGGACACCTGTTGGCCGTGGGTGGCGACCAGCGATGCTTAATGATGGAACCCAGGTTGATGAGCAGTCCATGACATGCAACACTCCACTTTGCCCCTTACTTAGAGACCCCTTCCGATCAATCGGCTGGTCACGTCAAACCCTAGCACCTATGTGATTGCTCCAACCCTATTGCCCTTATGGCAAGCCCCAAACCTGTTTATCATATGGGTGCTAGAAGGTGGAGGCTGAGGGTCTTCATGACCTGGCAATGACGTTAAACTCTATCTGATGATGATGATGATGATGATGATGATGATGTTCCAGTTTTGGAGGTTTGTGGAACCTGGAGCACCCCTTCATCACCATTGCTCCCTGGTCCACTCTGACCTGGAATGGCAGTACCTGCTAGATTCCAATCTATGGGTTAAATAGAAAAACACGAGTTGATAAAAAATGTATATCCATTAAAAATGAATTTATTTCAAAACTTTTCGGCATTAAATGACACACTGGGTTTATATGCCGTAAACAGAACAAGCCAAACCAAACTAACGTAAAGTGGTGCCGAGGCGTGCGCATGAGACAGGTGCGGGTGAATGTACAAATTTATAGCTAACAACCGCACGAACAGTTTCCCTCGGTTCCCAGCGCTTTGGAGACCTTATGTAACGTGGCGGTATTATCACGGTACCAAAACGGATATGTAACTTTCTAATATTGATATATGTGTATAGCGGGTCTTGTCAACGTACCTCCAAATTCACGACACTAAAAAGGTGTTCGGCACGTGGCGGTCATCTTGTGGATAAAAAATGTACAACGCGAAAATATATCGTCACAAGCTGCTTTAGCTTTTATTTCCAGGCTCGTCTCGTGGGTTGTTTTAGAAGAGGAGGAAAAGCAGAGAGAAAGAGAGAGAGGACACTGTTAAATTACTGAGATCCCACACTTGGGACCAGAGGCCCGTCCGTACTCTACGCTGTCCGAAATCAAAAAGAGACCGGTCCTTTCTTCGTCGTTCCTCGTGACCACGTGACTTTCGGTTCCGGTCAAAACTTCCGGTTGGCTTTCAATTCTCCATTCATGGGGTCACGCCCCGGTCGAATTCCCGACAAACCGTTTTGTGTTCATCACTTTTTTTTTAACCCTTTACTATCTCTTATTTCTTCTTCCTCCTTTTCTAATAGTAGTCCTCGCAAACACTCAGGATATTCACCATCTCGTTACAGATCCTTCTTCCTGGTTGTTCTGACTGACGCACTGCACCATTACTTTCGGGATTACACTCATACCTACAAAACTAATCGCTTGCAAATAATCTTCTTATTATAATGGAGATTGTGGTTTGTCTGTCTGTAACCGAAACTATATTACTATGCAAGTCACAATTCCTTTAGTTATTTACATCATATTCTCCATGATTTTATTTTTATTTAAACCTCAATTATTAATAAAATTGTTTTACATTACTTACACTGTTGACCATATCTACACGCTAATAATATGCAATCGTATTTATATATACAACAAAATAGAGGTTTACAGTATGAATGGGAAGGCTAATTTGCATATTGATCTTAAAAAAATGATTTTAATAAATATATGCTTAGTATTATTGATTTCTAATTCTTTGGTTTTATCTTATTGAATATGAGCAAAAATCTCTTCAATAAATCTTAAAAGAAATCCCTTAACAATAAAAAATAACTGTAATATCATTCTTTACTTCCTATTTTAACTAAATAGTTAAAATTAGGAAAATTTACCAATGAAAGACGGGAGTAACGGAAAATGATGGAAGTGTTAGTTTCAAAGTTGTTCTATTTTTCAATCATACCCCCTCTGTTCAAAATCTTTTTATCTACATTCTTATTCAGTTTCATTAGCCTTTCTAATTTAATGTCATATTTTTATTATAAAATTTAACTAAAATACTTGCACCCGGAGGGTGCATATATTTGCTAGTATATACAATAAATAAATAAATAAAACGCTAACGAGCATTCTTTCCAACAGGTGTGACAGGTGCTTTTATTCGTAGTTATTCGATATGCATCTGTGTTAATCTTTCGTGATTACATGAATGGGATTTACGTTATAGTTCTATTTAGGCACAACCTGAGACAATGCAAGTTCACTCTCGACGATTAACTATTCAAAGTATAAACTTAAAGTTCAAGGTCTTTCCCGGTATCTATACATATGTAAAAGGGCAGTTGTGTGTATCTGTATGTCCGGAGGAAACTTCGAAAATAAAACAATTAACGACAAAGTAAATATATATACACATTAAATATACTAGCAACAGAAAACACCTCCGAGCGTCGTAAAATTAATTTTTGAAAGACATCGCCTGCTAGGAGTTAAAAATTCAATGTCAGAGGGTTTGTATCATAAGTAAGCAAAATCCTCATATTTATTAAAGGAGTAAAAAAAAAAAAACAATTTGAAATGAAAACTGAACCCCGTCCCTTTCAAATAAAATGTTGCATGCATGTAATAATCAAACAATTATTTTGAATATTTTCCAATCGTAGGTATTTATTTGTTTGTAAACTTTTTAGTTAACTTCTTGTTACTGTAAAAAAACAAGAACGAGTGTAAAAAAAACAATTTTTAAAATTGCTTACTCAAATTTTGGATGTATATAGCATAAGAATATTGTGACGTAAGCTGTGACGTAGAGGTATGACGTATTTTTTCTTACAGACATAAATACAGACAATCTCCATTATTAATAGAAGATATACACATTAAATATCACGAGGGCTATGTTTTTGAGCAAAAATAATAAAGATTCGATTTATATTCATGAAGATAATTTAAAAAAAATTTAAATGATTTTTGGAATTTTTTCGCATTTAATATTTCAAATAGGAAGCAATAATCTTTCTGTGGATGGATCAACGCAATGTTATTTTATATAAGGATTTTAATGGGACATCCTGTGAGGATCCAACACTCAATTAAATAATAATTGATCTGCGAGACCCTCTTTTTACCCTCCTCTACCTAGGCGACGCCGGGTAGCCACTTCTAGTTTCTAATTAGTGTTTCATTCTCAAAAGATAAACCAAGCACTCTGCAATGACTCCGATTACTTGCCCGCAACTCCAAGTGGTCAGCTCAGGTATTTACTATTATATTTATATATATATATATATATATATATATATATATATATATATATATATATGTGTGTGTGTGTGTGTGTGTGTGTGTGTATGTGTGTGTGGGGGAGAAATGTGAGGAGGTTAATTCGACGGTATGTAGAGAAAGGTAGACAAACACAGTTTCCATAACATCCCGTGTTTGTCTACCTTTCTCCATATATATATATATATATATATATATATATATATATACGTTAATGTATGAGTAGTGGCTTACCGGTGGGTACGAGTACGATCGTTGGGAGCGCACAGTATCCAGGGGTTAAGATTGAGAAAAAATAAATACAAAGTGCTCAATACAATGTAGAGCAAAATTTATTCATAAAATGGAGAAAAGTAACCTACTCGAGTTTCATCGTCTGAATCTTCAAGGTTACATCCGCTGAATTAATCGAGTTTTCAATTAATATCAGTTGGTACCATGCATGTCCGTTGAAAGGGGTCTTATCTTTTATAAGCGAACACTTGTTTTTATATATATATATATATAAGATTTTTGGATGTTTGTTTATTTTTAGAAACGTTGCTGAATAAAGTATATATTAAATTTTTACTTGAAGGCACTTACAACGCATGTATCGCATAAAATTCGATACTTTTTCTTATAGAAAATGAACTTGACAAGTGTAATCCCAGCAAAGGATCGCTCGGTGTGTAGAACATCGTACAGACTGTTTCGACTTTATTAAGTCTCATCAGCGATTTCCCTCCGACAGAAATCGAAACCGGGACTTCAGCAGACACAGTGAAACACTAGTGAAACACTATATCGCCTCGGCCACAGTACACAGCCGATCATCCCAGCGAAATTAAGCTTGTCAAATGATACTACACGCCTCTACCATAATAGATAAGGGTGGCGTTTTTGAGAGAATAATAACAACAAACAGACCGTATGCCCTTCGGCGAAGTGAATAAGATTTTTGGATGTTTGTTTATTTTAGAAACGTTGCTGAATACGTGTAGTATCATTTAACAAGCTTAATTTCGCTGGGATGGTCGGCTGTGTACTGTGGCCGAGGCGATATAGTGTTTCACTAGTGTTTCACTGTGTCTGCTGAAGTCCCGGTTTCGATTTCTGTCGGAGGGAAATCGTTAGTATATATCGCTGTACATGCGTTGTAAGTGCCTTCAAGTAAAAATTTAATATATATATATATATATATACCAACTTTTGTAGATATATATGCTGGAGAAGACAAAGAACCTTTAAGTAAGGGTAAGTTACCCGAACTATTAGGAGAAATAAAGAGTATTAAGAACATAATATTCATCATTTTGATTTGTGTCTTGTTTTTTTTAGTCTTCACAATATAATTCCAAGTCAACAAAAAATAGTTTTACCACCATGCATCATATATATATATATATATATATATATATATATATATATATATATATATATCTTAAAAAGGAAGGAAAAACTCAACACCGTAATTCCATAATAAATTTATTTCCACCAAAATTGGGGCCTATATAAATCTAAGTGGATTTAATATAGCTCCCCAAAATACAGTCTCATCAGATGGAAGATCAGGTTATTTGAATAGAATAACTGAAAAAAATTTACTTTAAAAAAAATAAAATAAAAAATAATTTTTTTTTAAATTAAAAAAATTTTTCATGTTAAGACTGTCACCATGGTGACAGGAAGTCAAATGAGAAAAATGGATATTTTTCGAGTTCTGGTTTCTTGGGTGGGGGAGGGTAGTCAGACAAAATTAAACTATGAATTAAACTATTGAATGAATCTGAACAAGTATAGAGAAGAATAAAACAAAAAATTATATAAAAGATAATAAAATATAAATAGAGAAATATATTAAAGAAAATTATATTTAAACCTTAGAATATATTAGATAATATAATGTTGTATAAATATACTATTGATAAAAATGAAATTAAATAAAAATAAAGTTATGCAATTCAAATAACCTGATCTTCCATCTGATGAGACTGGACTTTGGGGAGCTATATTAAATCAACTTAGATTTATATAGGCCCCAATTTTGGTCGAAATAAATTTATTATGGAATTACGGTGTTGAGTTTTCCCTTCCTTTCTAAGATAAATATTGCTCTGTATATAAACTAAAAAGTTTATTATACATTGAGCTCTCTTTAGTGATTTAAAGATTCACTGTATTTATACATACTGGATCATACAATAATAATGCAGTGTATCTTAGAAATCATATATAGAATTATCCCTCACTACTAAGTTTTGGATACCTCTCATATATATATATATATATATATATATATATATATATATATATATATATAAAGTTTTTGTAGGTAGAGAATTTTATTAAAGAGCGAAAAAGCGTATACATGGTAAAATATTGAATTTCTAAAAAAAAGAAAAAATAAGGAAACCTTATGTCTTAATTTTTTTTTTTTTTATTATTTTTTATTTTTTTTTTTTCAGTCAATCTCTTCAGAGAAATTCACTTGACAAATGATGAAAGACGTACAAATTGGATAATAACCGAACGAATCAAAGGAGGATGAAGGGTAAAAAATGAATAATAAATAAAATAAAAATTAAAATAAAAAATAAAAAACTCACGTCTTCTCCCCCTCCTCACATTACGAACAATGTGAGGTGGTCCTAGTACATTGTCTTTATATATATATATATATATATATATATATATATATATATATATATAGCAACAGAAAAAAATTATACACACACACACAACCACATACCTAAAAAAATGCACAATGTTTCCTTTCAATACACACACTTACAGCGCCACATACTCACACCATAAAATAGAATATTTGATGTCATATTTCAAAACCGTCTACTTTTTTCAAACTTAAAAAACATTTTTAAACAGACTGAATGACAAGGATTACCACTCACTTTTCTCATTATTCTGTGATAAATAATTTCTTATCTTATGCCCTGAAGATGATCTAATTAATAGATCGAAACACTGCAGCATCGGGCAATAAACTCACCACTTAACCCATTTAAACCTGTGTTTTTTCATTTTTCTTGATATATATATATATATATATATATATATATATATATATATATATATATTAAATTTGATAGAGGAATTATATATAATTGATAATTGAATCACATTACCACGACCAGACAACTCGGCAAACACCATTTGCGACATCCAGAGCACTGGGCAGCTGTTTCGACCTCCTTTGGTCTCATCAGCAGTGCATACCACAATCTCCTGCGGCTGCGCAGTTTGAATTGATATTACCATTGACTCGATGATTTGGCATTCTCAGTTTGTGGCATGGGCTGGTGGCCCAGTGGGTTAAGTCCCCGCTCTTCACGCAGTGGTCCGCTGGTTCAATCTCTAGTGGCGGAGATTGTGGTATGCACTGCTGATGAGACCAAAGGAGGTCGAAACAGCTGTCCAGTGCTCCGGATGTCGCAAATGGGTTGGCCAGTTGAGATTTCCCCATAAAATAGTTGTTTTGGGATTCGGCAATCATTCATACGAACTAGATGACCAGACCACACGCACACACACACACACACACACATATATATATATATATTATATATATATATATATATATATGTATATATATATATATATATATATAATAGAGTAAGCCTACTCTTTCTCTCTCTTTCTCTCTCTCCCTCTCTCTCTCACACACACACACACACACTCTCTCTCTCTCTCTCTCTCTCTCTCTCTCTCTCTCTCTCTCTCTCTCTCTCTCTCTCTCTCTCGATGGTTCCGTCTTTACCTTCAATGGTAAGCTGGAGCGCACAGCAAGAGGCAATGAACCCAGATAAGACAAAGTTAATCAAGATGGTGGCATCTCCTAATTACATGTCAAGCCTCTGAAATTACTTGACCGATTCATACAGATCACAAGCAATATTAGACTACAGTGAAAGACCACCAGCAAACGCCGGTGTGAAAAACTTGCAATAATAATTAGAAATCAGGGGAGTAACCGAGACCATCAAAACAACAGCATTGTTAAGATCGGCTAGAATACTTAGAAGAGACCTGGAGACCTGAGAAAACTTGCTGTCAACAATAAACTAATATAACAAATGCGAATGTCAGTCAAACAGTCAGATTTTTTTTTAAATTTGAGTCGTTGAGGCGGCCTAAAGTCGGTATCAGCCAGTCAGCGAGGGAGTCTATCCCCTTTTCAATAGCGCTTGACAAAGGAGATTGTTTTGGCGTCTAAGGGGGTACGCCACACTACCATCATCTCCTTACTTTACCGCATAGATCCCTGTGCTACTCATACGCTGAGTTGGCGAGGACGGTATCGAACTAGGAACCTTGTGGTTTTAGCCGAACGCTCTACCGACTGAGCTATCCAGGTCTACAATACTATACTAAAATCAAATCACTTCCAACCAATCCGATCGCGCCGGTCACGCACGTTCTCATCGGCTCTCTCCTCCGACTCTAACTGACCGCTTGTGGTCTCGACCCTCTGTTTTTGTATTGACGATACGCCTACGCATCTCTACCTTTTTGATCTGATAACGAACCTTTGTTATATATTTCTTTTATCTTCACCCTGCTTCCTTGACCGGAAACTATCTTTTCTGCTTTCTCTTTCTTTTTAAATATATATTTTATCTTTCTCTTTGTTCAATTTTCCGTTTGTACAGAGGAAGTCTTTTGTTATACTAGACTTTCTGTCTACCTTATCCATTGCCTTCTTAGTTCAATTTTTCTTTGTCTTTTCGAACTTCCCGCGCAAAACAAATGCGACGATCGTTAACCCATAACACAGCAAACCCTATTTAACCAAAAAGAAAAGGCCATGAAAACATTTGGACTCCGCATGAAACCCATACTGGAAGAAGCGGACATCTCACTAACAAACATCCATGATACCGTACAGCTAAGCTCTCCCCCCACCTGGCTTCTTAAACAGCCAGTAGTGATCCTTGATCTAAGCAAGCTCACTAAAAAGAATACTCACCCCTTAATCTATCACGAGAAACTCCACAACATTCAGGAAAAATATCCTAACTACTCACATATTTATACAGATGGCTCCAAAGACAGCAATAGAACCGGATGTGGAATAGTTTTCAACAACAAAACCATGAAAAAATGCCTTCCAAAACATATTTACTGCTGAGGCCAGTGCAATAGATCTAGCAATTAACATTAACTCAACTAGCAACTCGAAAAAATTCATTATTCATTCAGACTCCATTTATGTTCTACAGTCTATTAAAAGTAGAAAACTGAATAACCCTCTAATCGCTAAACTTTTAAACAAACTTAACTCCATTAGCCATAGCAAGAAAGTGATATTCTGCTGGATTCCAAGCCATATAGGAATCCAGGGAAATGATAAAGCAGATTCATTAGCTAAATCTGCACTTGACATGATACCAGACAAAAACTACAAAATACCATACAGTGATCTTAAACCAAAAATCAAGCAAATAATGACAATCAAATGGTAGCAATTATGGAAAGAAAATCCCCACAACAAACTCTACAAACTACAGCCCAATTTAAAAGATAGGACACCTGATCCTAGTAATACCAGAAGAGAAGAAACCACTATCACCCGGCTACGCATTGGCCACACTAGATTAGAAGAACCTCCACCTAAATGTTCATGTGGAAACCGATACACAATAAAACATATTCTGATT
This sequence comes from Doryteuthis pealeii, assembly GCA_023376005.1. Lineage (NCBI taxonomy): Eukaryota > Metazoa > Mollusca > Cephalopoda > Myopsida > Loliginidae > Doryteuthis > Doryteuthis pealeii. Next base: position 2,675,003 of record CM042177.1, read on the forward strand.
GAATGCACACACCTCTCCCACACTCGAAGAAAGTTCTACAATGTTAACAGCATGGACAAACTATTTGGAAAAATAGATCCCAAGAGGATATTAAACTTTTTGAAAAGAACCGGCCTCTTATCAAGGATGTAAGTTCACAGACCTACAAAAATCACCCACTCACTCTCTTGATGTTAAAATTCTCAACAGAAAACTTGATTACAGCAAATAAACCCTATACGTTTTTGAATACCTAATTACCAATAGAAGTATTCGACATAAAATAACCCAATGGGTTGACATGCCGTAAAACCCAACCAACCAAACCTAGAGGACGTAGCCCAATATATCATATCATTTTCGAATCAGACCGACTCCGTGAACGAATTAAAAACATTTCAGGCCGAATTCGAACCAACAATCCGCGCAATAATTAGGAAGCATTGTTAAGATCGGCTAGAATACTGAGAAGAGACCTGAAGTCCTGAGGAAACTTGCTGTCACTCAGTCTCATGTGAAAGACAACAATAACCTAATATAACAAATGCGAATGTCAGAATCTCAGTCTTTCACATTATTACAACTTCGAATCAGGTCGGTTCTGTGAACAAATTAAAAACATTCCAGGCCGAATTCGAACCAGCAATCCTGAAAGTTTGACATTTCCAAGTTTTAATTACTTTTCTGTGATTGTTTTCGGCCATTTTTTAACTAAATTTTTGCGACGAATTTTCTTCTACGATAACATTTTTTATAACGTAGAAATCAATCTGGGAACAAAGGAAATCCATCGAAAGTAATCCATGAAATAGAAATGATTGTTTGTACGGAAAGTAAGGACCTACATGCATTAAAATGTCTTTCAATTAAGAGCCCGCCCTGTCGGCTGGGGCATTAGAATGCACCGACTGCACTCTGCAGAGGAGTAAAACTCCCCCAATGGGACCACCTGTTGGCCGTGTGTGGCGACCCGTGATGCTTAAGGATAGAGCCCAGGTGGATGAGCAGTTCATGACATGCATTACTCCACTTTGGCCCTATCTTGGGCTAGACGGGCGGTCGGAGAGGCCCCCTCCGATCAATCGGCTGGTCACGTCAAGCCCTAGCATCTATATGATTTTCCCAACCCTATTGCCCTTATGGCAAGCCCCAACCCCTTTTTATCATATGGGTGCTAGAAGGCGGTGGCTGCGGGTCTACATGTCCTGGGAATGACGTTAAACTCTATCTGATGGTGAGGTTCCAGTTCTGGAGGTTTGGGGAATGTGGAGCACACCTTCATCACCATTACTCCCTGGTCCACTCTGACCCGGAGAGGTAGTACCTGTTAGGGTCCCATCTATAGGTTAAATAGAAAAATGTATTTATAAAAAAATTGTATTATCCATTAAGAATTGATTTATTTCAAAACTTTATCGGCATTAAATGACCCACTGAGGTTGATATGCCGTAAAACAAAACAAACAAACAATCAATTAAGTGCCATTGATATACCTAAGGTGCAATTAAGAACCTCTGTTGGAGCTAGTTTAATTACCGTTTAATAAGGCGGCTTTTAAAATAATAATACACCCTTGAGAGGATAAAGATAGAATATATGTTTCAAGAAAAGAAGGTGGAAGATGTCTTGCCAACATAGAGGACTGCGTAAAGACCACAATCCAAGGACTCGACGAGTACACAAAAAATAGCAAAGAAAGATTACTTATAGCAGCCAACAACAGCAGAAGAAATGTATGGACAAACAGAAAAACAACAAAAACTAGAAAACAAAGATGAGAATAAAAACAATTATATGGACACTTCAAACGACAAAGCGGAGAGGTTGCACATAAAAAGACTTGGACATGGTTTAAGAAAAGAAACATCAAAAGAGAAACTGAATCACTAATAATTGCTGCACACAATAATGTCATAAAAACAAATTATATCAAAGCAACAATTGATAAGACCCAACAAAATAGTAAATGCAGACTATGCGGTGATAGAGATGAGACTGTAAACCATGTACTAAGCGAACGTAG
>CM042177.1:2682005-2709505 GCA_023376005.1 Doryteuthis pealeii
TTCATCACTTCGTTTTTCAATGCTAAATTTTGCTAATTTAACTATTTAGTTAAATAGGAAGTAAAGAATAAAATTACAGTTATTTCTTCTTGTTAATGTATTTCTTTTAGGATTTATCCCTGAGATTTTTGCTCATATTCATTAAGATAAAACCAAACAATTAGAAATCAATAATACCAAGCGTATTTTTATTAAAATCATTTTTTTTAATATCAATATGCAAATTAGCTTTACGTTTACACTGAAAACTGGTATTTTGTTGTATATATAAATACAATTGCATGTTATTAGTATTTAGGTAAGGCCAACAGTATTAATAATGTCAAACAGTTTTATTATTAATTAAGTTTAAATAGAAGTAGAATCATGGAGAATGTTACGTAAATAACTAAGGGAATTGTGACTTGAGTAGTAATATAGTTTCGGTTACAGACAGAAAAACACACAATCTCCATTATAATAAGATAAAGAAATTCCAATAAAACATTTGTCAATCAATTTTTACCTTATTGATTGTTTATAGATTTTATGTGGTTCAATGAACACTTAACAATTTGTAATTTATAGGAGAAGAAAAACTCTTGAAATCTGCTTAAAAATGGACCTTTTCTTACACCCTACTCGTCGCAGAGACGTTTGATTTGGTTATAGTAGTGACAGTTTGGATTAGGCCAGCCCAAATGTTTAGATGAGGTGATGGTATATGAATATATTGATACTGATAATATAATTTGTTATATTTATTTGTAAAGAGTAATCAATACCATTTTATATATATATATATATATTAACGTTAAGCAAGGCACAAAGAGGAATGAGGTGGAGAGGAGAGTAGCCTCGACAGCAAAGAGAGCTAGAAAGGGGGCGAAAAGACAGCAGCTCCAGAACGCATCACAGTTTATGTGCTGACAGTGCACCAAAGACTGTCATTCAAGAATTGGCCTGCACAGTCACTTGCACAAATGCACATCATTTTTTATTTATTTATTTTTTTGGGGCACTACGCTATCGTTATATATATATATATATATATATATATATATATATATATATATATATATATATATATATATATATATATATATATATATATATATATATATATATATATATATATATATATATATATATATATATATATATATATATATATATATATATATATATATATATATATATATATATATATATATATATATATATATATATATTGTTGGTACCTTTATGTCCACAAAGGGCCGGGTTAGCTCAGTCGGTAGAGCGTTCGGATAGAAACCACATGGTTCCTAGTTCGAAACCCGCCCTCGCCAACTCAGCGTATGAGTAGCACTGGTATCTGTGCGGTAAAGTAAGATGATTGTAGGTGTAGCGCTCCATCTCAGACGCAAAAAAACATCTCCTTGGTCTAGCGCTATTGGAAAAGGGATAGACTCCCTCGCTAATTGGCTGATACCGACTTTAAGCCACCCCGACTTATACATATATACATGTAATCAAATATGGCTATTTTCAGCCGACAATATTTGGGAGGATATGTGCTTAATTGAAGTCAAACCCAATTTTTTTGAAAGTTAATTCATTAATGATTAATTAGGCGGGATTTAACTACTTAAATGTAAGGCTAAACAAATCGAGAAAAATCAATCTCTGAATGTACATTTCGGCCTATTAGAAAGATTGCGAGGTCCGTTTGGTGTAAGGGTAAGAGGCTTGCTTGCCGATCCGACATGCAGGTTTCAAATCACGCACGGGGCGATCTTCGTATCTATAGCTCTGCTGATGAGGCCTAATAGGCCGAACTTCAAAAAAATTAGGTTTGACTTCAATTAAGCACATATCCTCCCACAACACACACATATATATATATAATATATATATATATATATATATATATATATATATATATATAAGTTAGGGTAGCATCATAAAAGAGGCAAATATGATAAATAAATGAATATAAAAAAATCAAATCTCATCAAGGGAATATATACTTGGGTCGTCCCGATTATGGACCATTCTTAAAATGGACAAGAGTGAAACTCCGACAAAAATACCAAAACAAGAAAATTGGTGACGATACACATGGCACTATATCTGAGAATTGATATAGACAGACTATACGTATCAAAGCTCCTCCGCCCTTTGACAGGTCTTTCTTTCGTCCTGCTGGGTTCTTGATCGCCCTCTTCACCAGACAAACTCAGTGGGGGTACTGGTTTAATCGCAGAGGATCCGACTATAAAAAGGCGGAGGAAGCTATATTTTTCTCAACGGCCATATAGCACATTATTTCTGGGAGTATTGGACCCCTTATTCTTTGTCAAGTTATCTAACCAGGAGAAGGACAACTCTGATATAACACCTGCGATTCACCAGATAATAATCATGAAGATACAAAGAGTGGTATTCGTGTTGTACAAGCGTTGGACACAATAATACTATAATGTACAAATGTTCACTTGTAATCTTTTCATTTACCGGCCTTTCTCTTGAAAAATCCGGGGTGTGTGACAAAGTGTGCGTAACTGACCAGTTGAAAGTATGCGGTTACATAACTCCGACGAGAATCGTATCTGATCATTGCAGTTATGTTCTCGCCTGACCGTGACTAACTCCGATGGGGATTCTTGGATCTGAGCAGCCCTTTTTGGGAGTACGCTGCTCCCCCAAACTAATGGAACCGATCTGGAAAGGGTACACTAAGCGTTGCCTATCGCCTCGACCCTGGTTGGTTTCCTGTGGCCAACGGTGCTTCATTTTTGGCATGAAGGTTGTAGGATTGTGAGGGACGGCATTGATCTGCAAAGATAAAACAGTTGCTTTATGTACAAAGAAAAGAAGGTGGAAGAGGCCTCTCCAATATGAGGATTGCGTAGTTGCCACAATACAAGGACCCGAAGAATACACAAAAAAGAGCAAGGAAATATTAATTATGACAGTAAATAACAGCAGTTGCAACATATGGACAAGCAGAAAAAAATGGCAAAACAGAAATGGGCAGAAAAACATTTTTTAGATCTTTACATATTATATTTCTTGCATTTCACTCTTTAGAAATCAAATCAATACCAAAACAAGTAAGTAGTAGATAAATACTGCATTGCTAAATGACAACGCTCTCTGTCAGCACAGCTTAGAATATGCTTACTGTACCCCTTGCAAATTAGACGAGAATTAAATTATGTTATCTTATTTATAAATAAAAAATAATTTGCGTAAATGAAAGAAAAAAAGGAATCACTATAAGTAATGACTTTTGTCAATATTCTGGTTTTCATATTTAATCTCCAATATAAGAAAATATGGTGGAATTCGAAGATTCGTTTATTTTTTAAAAATTCTTTGAAAACTGTCAAGCATTCAAAACAAATGTATATTTCTTGTTTTTCACTCTTTCGACATCAAATAAACTCCAAAACAAGTAAATAGTAGATGAATGCTGCATTGCTAAAAATATGACTACTCTCTCGGTCAGCAGGGCTTAGAATATGCTTACTGTTTCCCCTGCAAATTAGAAGAAAAGAGAATTAAATTAAGATATCTCATTTTATTCATGAATAAAAAATAATTTGCGTAAAAAAAGAAATAATATTCCTGGTTTTCAGATTTTACCTCTTATGTAAAAAATATGGAAATCGACGATTCATTTAATTTTTTTCTTCATTCTTTGAAATCTGTCGATAATTTAGAACAAATATTATATATGTGTGTGTGTGTGTGTGTGTGTGGTCGAGAATATTTTTCGAACATTGGACTTTACAGTCAAAGGAGGCGCAGTAACTTTAGGCCCACCAAAACTAGATTCTATAGTCTTCCGAGACTGAAATGCCAAGGAATGAATTATATATATATATATATATATATATATATATATATATAATATATATATGTGTGTGTATGAAATACTTTTTCTACAATTATATATATATATATATATATATGTGTGTGTGTGTGTGTGTGTGTATTTACTCGTCTGTTCTTTACAGATTTGAGTTCTCTGGTGATTGTAACAACATACATCTACGTAAGTATGTACCAATTAATTGTTCTCCTCATGCTGGTCGTTGCCGTCGGCCGATAGAGTAAGGTGACAAACGAAAATTCTGTCGGGTTTCGCTCCTAGCTAGAAGTAGTTGAGCCGCACTGATGAGACGTCAACGTTGAAAAACTGTGTCTGTCGATGGGTATATATATATATATATATATATATATAGAGTATATATTATATATATATATATATATAGAGAGAGAGAGAGAGAGAGAGAGAGAGAGGGAGAGAGAGAGAGAGAGAGATTTCACTCTTTCGAAATCAAATGAACACCAAAACAAGTAAGTAGTGCATTAATGTTGTATTGCTTAAAAGATGACAAATCAGGTTAAAGTGAAGAGATGCAAATGAATTCTTTTATTTTTTCATAAATGAAAATTAATTGGCGTTAAAAAAAAAGAAAAAAAGAAATGGCTGTAGATAATGATAACTGTTAATATGATATTTAAATCAAATAAATACCAAAACAAGTAAGTAGTACATTATTGTTGAATAAATGTTCCCTCATATTAACTAATTGTAAACATCTCTGGACCTAAATTTTAGATTTTTCACGAAAGTAAAAAAAAATTGTGGAATTTGAAGTTTGATCTAAATTTTCATTTTTTTGCGGGAGGGGGGGGGGGGGATGCCGGTAATTTTGAAAAAATTGTTTGCATTTTATTTTCTTAATAATCGCGTAATTATTTGTTGTTTGTATTTTTTAATAATTTTAACAGTTGTTTGTTTTTTTAATTATCCAGTGATAAACGTAATTATTGTGTAAATTACTCTTTCAATATTTTTTACGTTAGTAAAAAAGCAACGCCCTCTGGGTGGGGAATATAATTAGCTGATTATCTCATTTGGGGTGGGGTAAGCAACCCCATCACAAAAAGATGCGTCCTGGGCATGGCACCAAACCGCATCTTACGGCGAGGTTCTAATTCTGGAGATACGGAGTGTTAATAACTGTTAGGAAGCTCAAGACACACTGTACACTGAGTAAGAAGTAAGGACGAACCATAAGTGACGTTCTTCTGTGAACAGTTACACATGCACACACGGCGTAGATCAACTAGCAAAGACTTTATATTAATCAGCTCTGTGCAGATTCTGTATATTGTGAGGAGACTTGCCGATAGGGACGGGTGGCGAGAGACAGTCATTGGAATCTGTACTGTCAGCGCGACATGATGATGATGATGATGATGATGATGTTGATTGTTTACTAAAGATTATTGTTAGTTACATTACTTGAAACCATATAACTTTTATCATTAAATAGAAATAATTGCTTGAAACCATATAATTATTAGTATTTGAGAGGAGTACTTGAAACCGTACAACTGTGTGCAAAGTGTTCATATTAGACAGAATTACTTGATTTCTGTTAGGAATCCATTTACGGTGTCAAATAGATCTGTCTAGAAATGATTCTTATTATATCGGAAAACTTGATACCATAAAACTGCAAATTGTTTGTATTAAGAATAATTACTTGAAGCTCAATACACGCTCCGACCTGTCGGATGGGGCGTTAGAATGCACCGACTGCACTTCTGGACATAGAGGGAGGATCAAAGTGTAGTATCTGTTCCAGATTCTATGCTTTGACACTTACCTTCTATACCCGGCCTCGGCTGGGGGTCCAATGTGCTTCGGCCTCTGGACCGGTAAGGTACACTTAATGGCATCGATCCAGGGGGACCATCCCCCCAGATCGTTGCAATTTTTATGTGCCCACGTAAAAACGAGACCTTGTGTCCAGCCCTCATAAGTGGGATGAGCAGGCAAATACCCTTACCTTCTATACCCGGCTTCGGCTGGGGGTCCAGTGTGCTTCGGCCTCTGGACCGGTGAAGTACAGTTAATGGCCTTCTGCAGAAGGTTAAGACTCTCCCAAATGGGGCCACCTGCTGGTTGAGGGTGGCGACCCGTGATGCTAAATTGCGGAGTCTTGGTGGATGAGCAGTCCATGACCTGCAACACACCACTTAGACCCTTACTTAGGCTAGACTGGCGGTCGGAGAGACCCCCCCCCGATCAATCGGCTGGTCACGTCAAGCCCTAGCACCTATATGATTACCCCAACCTTATTGCCCTTATGGCAAGCCCCAACCCTTTTTATCATATGGGTGCTAGAAGGCGGTTGCTGAGGGTCTACATATCCTGGGAATGACGTTAAACTCTATCTGATGCTGAGGTTCGAGTTTTGGAGGTTTGGGGAAAGTGGAGCACCCCTTCATCACCATTGCTGCCTGGTCTACTCTGACATGGATTGGAAGTACCCGATAGTGTTAAATACAAAAATGTGTTCATAAAAAATGAATGTCCATTAAGAATTGATTTATTTCAAAACTTTATCGGCATTAAATGACCCACTGAGGTTGATATGCCGAAAAACAAACCAAACCAATCAATACACGCTGGACTCTGAGTAAAAAAATATGGAAGAAGTTAGAGAAGTGACGTTCTCCTGTGGATGCCTGCACATGGGCACACTAGCAAAGACCTACATTGGTCAGCTCTGTTCATATACTGTGAGGAGGACTTGTTAGGAGCGATGACCGAGAGGGACGGGTGGCGAGAGAGTCAGGGGAATCTGTGTTGCCAGTACGACATGATGATGATGATGATGATGATGATTCGTAAGAATCAGTTGAAAATGTAACTATGTGAAAACAAATGACTATCATTAAATAGAAAAAATTCTTGAAACCATATAGTTATTAGAATGAGATCGGAACACTTGAAACTGATAATGGGTTTGGATCCCCAAAATTCTGCCAGATATATTTTTATAAATAAAGTGTAATTTTTTTTAATTAAACCCTTTTCAAGGAAATCAATAGTAATATTTTTTTTCGTGTCCCAGAAAACTCACAATTATAACCAACATCGTACAATTGGAAGAAAGGACCAGCTTAAAATCATTCTAATACCAAATTACTTGGTACTCCACCAAAGAAAAGTATATATATATATATATATATATATATATATATATATATATATAAAACAAATATATATTATTTTTTGCAAACATTTAATTGCATGGAAACTAATCTGCTATCATATTGGTATCAACATGTGCATACATTGTGGATGTTGATGATCCCATATAGAATAATCCCCTACATATCAATCAATTGTATACTTTTACCTTTATATATATATATATATATATATATATATATATATATATATATATTAGGTATTAAGTGATTATGGTCCATTCCTTCCCATGGGTATCTGAAACATGGTGGAAATGGACCATAATCACTTAATACCTGATTTTTAAGCTTAACAGTTCCGGGTGCAGCACCCGGAACTGTTTCTTTACCGGAGGGTCAGTGTGTTTCCACTTAAACTCGTAGTGGCAAACCTACTTTTAGAACCTTTATAAACTTCTATTGACTAATACATGCTTCTCCATAAAAAGCATTTAATAAAATGTAGAATGTACTGAATGCATGTGTCTCCAGAACTGGAACCCCATAACATATTTTTCTGTAAATTTCACATTTCATATTTATTGTTATGTACAGAACGCTTCGGCCCACGTGGCCACCAGCCTTGGGAACCTTTTATTTGAACTCAGGAGCCTTCATATCGTAATCGGGAGCCTTTACGGAACTTCGAACCGAACCCTTTATTCAATCCACTGGGGTAGACTGTTCTCATTCCATTAACCTTGACCGGGTCCAAGTGTTAAACTATGTCAAGTATTCTATGTTATTATCGTCCTTGGCAGGATTAAACCTGCAACCTACAGAAGATTATCACTTAGACAATATTTTACATGCTTTGCACTTCCACCACATATTTAGTGACAGCCCTCTGTTCAAGTCCGGGATACCTATTTGATTTGCTGCCATTTTATCTATAACTTCGAACTAAATATTTTTGCAAGATTAAAATTATGTTTATTTTCAGTCCTCAGAAAATTCACATCGTTAAAAGTTTTTTTGAAAAGGGATACCCCTTCTTGCAGAAAATATGCCCAGAGTCAAAAAATGGAGAAGTATTGAAACAAAAACAGTTTTTGTGAAAATGTTACGTTTTATTTATTTCCATGCTTACACTTGTTTATACGTTTATTACACTTACACACGCATACATATATATATATATATATATATATATATATTATATATAGGTTGTGTCAAAAAAGTATCGAGATTTTCGGTACTTTTGGACATACCTTGTATTCTGAAAAATTAACGTTCCATTCATTCTTCATTTCTATATTGGTAAATATAAAATCTATACTTTTTGACGCCTTATATTCTGAAAAAAGATAACGTCAAATTCATTGTTCATTCCGCTCTTGGTAAATAAAGCTTCAATCTCGATACTTATTGACACCTATATATATTATATATATATATCATCGTAGACAGTCCTGTTTCGACATATCACGTCTCCTGAGTACAGCTATACTTGGCAGGCTACGTTTAGTCGGGAAACCCGACCAATTTTTTCATTAGAGTCCCTAACACGGGCTATCAGCATATTTATTTTACTTTAAACAAATACTGAAAGCAGCATTTCATTAGAAATATATATATATATATATATATATATATATATATATATATATACCAACTCTCCACACGAGCTGGATATGACACAAAGTTAATTTCTTAAGCGGATTCCAACAGGTTTGAATTCAGAGTTTTCCTTCTCCTAGACCGGTTGCCTAACCAAGCTTAAAGAGCCCAGTCTGCCCTACTATTTACCCATAGCTGGAGGGAGAGTACGATTCATACCTTTTCCAGGGGTATTAGCGCTAAGTGAAATGCAATTACCACGTCCAGGATTGAACTCGGGGCGACGAGTCCATTTCCCATGACATTAACCATTACACCACACGTTTCTATCAAATAGCTATATAGTCACTGGCCGTCTATTGCACAAACCATTCGGGCGAGGCAAACAAGATATGCCGGACACTACTAGAGAAGCAAGGACGACTCATAAGTGACGTTCTCCTGTAGGCCGTACAGCAAGGACCTAAATCGACAAGCTCTGTATGGATTTTTGATGCTGCACAAAGGACATGCCGCGGGCGAGGACCGATAGGGACGGTTGGCGAGATATTGTCATGGATATCCGTGCTGCCAGCAAAACCTGATGATAATGATGGTACGCCTAATGATAAATGCCAATGACAGAGTCTAAGTGTGCCACATTTTTTTAACTTTACTCCTTGATATCGTAGCCCAACATATCATACCATTTTCGAATCATACAAGCTCTGGGAGCAAATTTAAAAAATTCTTGGGCAAAATCCGGACCCGCAATTCTGAAATTTTGGATTCCCAAGTTTTAATTACTGCGATTGTTTTCGGCGATTTTATACGTGATTTCTGCGACGAATTTTTTGTACGATAACAATTTTTATAACTCGAAAATAAATTTGAGAATAATTGAAATTAATTGCGAGTTCAAAAGACTTCAGTTTCCAGTGAGATTGAGCTATGCAATGTCAATCAATAAGTCCCAAGGACAAGCATTGAAAATAACTGGGCTTCATCCGATGGAACCCTGCTTTTCTTACGGCCAGCTCTATGTTGGTTTTTCAAGGTTTTGGAATAGAAACAAGCGATTTGTATTGACACCGAATTGGTAAAACAAGACTTTTATTTATCATGCACCTTAGAAATAAGTTCCACATAGATGAAAACTGTTGTTTGAAAAATATTGTTAAAGTTTAATAAAATGTAATATGTACTCAATGCATGTGTCTCCAGAACTGGAACCTCACCATCAGATAGATGGTTTGGTTGGTTTGGTTTGTTGGGTTTTACGGCATGTCAACCCCTTGGGTTATTTTATGCCGAATACTTCTTTTGGTAATTTGGTATTCAAAAATGTTTAATGCCGACAAAGTTTTGAAATAATTTCATTTTTAATGGATGATACAATTTTGTTTATAAACTCATGTTTTCTATTTAACCCATATATGGGACTCTAACAGGTACTACCATTCTGGGTCAGAGTGACCAGGGAGCAATGGTGATGAAGGGGTGCTCCACATTCCCCAAACCTCCAAAACTGGAACCTCGCCATCAGATAGAGTTTAACGTTATTCTCAGGACATGTAGACCCGTAGCCACCGCCTTCTAGTACCCATATGATAAAAAGGGGTTGGGACTTGCCATAAGGGCAATAGGGTTGGGCAATCATATAGGTGCTAGGGCTTGACGTGGACTAGCCGATTGATCGGAGGGCCTCTCCGACCGCCCGTCTAGCCCAAGATAGGGCCAGATTGGAGTATTGCAAGTCATGCTCATCCACCTGGATTCTATCTTTAAGCATCACGGGTCGCCACCCATCAGATAGTGTAACGTAGCCGTTCGTCACAGTACCCAATAGATATATTTGTTACGTACTTTCTTACTGCTTCTTACTCTGGTCTTCTATTCTTCCGGCCGTCTTCTGATCGTCTAGTCTTCTGTCTTCTAATGGCCTCGTATATCTTCTACAGGTCTCGTCTGGTCTTTCTTATCTGGGGATTCCGTGTCTGGTTCTGCTGGGGACCATTTCTTATCAGAAGCCTTGTGTCATTGTTAGCTTTTAGTAATAACAACAAGACTTCGATTTACCTTTGATGTTATTTTATTCCGGATCCCCAGGCCAGACAACTGCGCAGTCAGCTCACATCTTCCTAGCTTCGCTTCTAACTTCTAACTGTCTAACTGCAACTCACTAAGTTGCTTACCTTAAACCGGAAGGGGGGGCTTTCTATCGGGGTTCCGTTCCCACGATTCTATCCCCAGAAAGCAAGGTGAGAGTGAGGTCAAGCATTGTCACTCACTCTCAAGGCCATCAGCTGTACTGATCGCCATAAGGATTTCTATATTACCTTAAAAAGTAATAGGGATCCAATTAATATGTAACAATAGATTTTAACGTCATACCCAGGACAATAAGAGTATCAACCACCGCTTTCTTGTGCATATATGATAAAAAGGATTGGGGGTTGTTATAAGGGTAATAGGGTTGGGACAACCATATGGGTGCTAGGACCAGCTGAGACCCAGTTGGGGGGGATTTTACCTATGTGCAGAGATACAGTCAGCGTATTCTACAGCCTCAGCCTATAGGGCAGTTGAATCGTTATTCTACAGGTATTAGTTTGCTATTATCCATAGATTTAATTATGTGTCTGTAGTTATTTAATCTAAGGCAAAATGGACATTCTGAATTTCCAATGTATGGTTTTTGGCAGCGTCTGCAGTCCAGTAAATGAATTTGTAAAGCCTGTCAAGAATTTGTAATACGTACTATTATGCATATATATATAAAAAAAGTCGTCGGGGCGGCCTAAAGTCGGTATCAGCCAATGAGTCTATCCCCTTTTGACTTGCGCTAGACCAAGGATATTATTTTAGCGTCTGAGGTGGAGCGCCACACCTACCATCAGCTCCTTACTTTACCGCACAGATCCATGGCTACTCATACGCTGAGTTTGCGAGGACCGGTATCGAACTTGGAACCTTGTGGTTTCTAGCCGAACGCTCTGCCGATTGAGATAACCATTGAAGAATAAGTTCCAGTTACCGTCGAACTGGGAAGACAAGGTAGCATACGATTGTAACTCAATACAAACTCGAAATGCCAGAAAGTCCACTGCAAAATGAAAAGTATATATAAGACTCCACAGTGTCATGCAAATCAACCAGTCAAGCAACCAATCAGAACTCAAGGAATGGAATGACCCAAATCACCCTGATTCATGAATGGATCATTCTTGATTCCTATTTATACCAGCTGTCTTGGACACTGCTTGAGTTCTACTTAGCTGCCGTTATTAAAACCAACAGAAGGCCAACTGACTTCAATACCCATATTGTGGACAAAAATAGCCGTAATAAATACTTAACTTAGGCATTTGTTTATATAGGTGTTCATGTGTCAACCTCTATCTGTACATCCAATTTTAAAGGGTTTTTTTTAGGATTGTTTAATGTAGGTTTTTCTGGGATGGGTGAAGAATTCAGTTTCTCCAAGGATGGCTTTTGGCATTAAATAACTCACAAAGGATAACATGTCATTGAATGAAGAAACAAAACCAAAGCGAACCAGACTCACCTGACGATTGAGAGTAGGAAATTAAGAGTTGTGATATTTTGAAAATTTATAGGCCTGATCTATAAATCAATATAATCAATAAAATGATTTTGGGGTCATGATTTAGAGTATGCCCTTCTTTTTCGGGTCAGGGGGAAATAATTTATCAGGTAGTAGACTTAGCTGTTCGAGCATATTACAGGGTTAAAACAAAGGGAAACGGAAAGCTGGATAAGTTGTTGTTGTTGTTGTTATTTCTCAGAATGTTTGAGATGAGGCTTGATGATAAGTATTATCTGCGTTATTCGGACTATTGTCCCATTTTCATTGTTATTTGTACAACGTTTTGGCCGATATGCACTCCGGCCTTCTTCAGGTATTTATTGTCGGATTCAGGAACCTTCTCGGACTCGGGAACCTTCTTTTCGAACTCGGGAACTTTATTGACGTATTCGGGAACCTTCTTGTCGTAATCGGGAGCCATCATGGAACTTTGAACCTAACCCTTTATTCAGTCCACGGGGGTATCCTGTTCTCATTCTGCTAACCATAGCTGGAGTAGGAGTTGTGTTAATCATTTTTCTATGTTACTGACTCTACTCAGGATTGAACCCGTAATCCAGAGATAACAGTCACTTAGAACTGTCAATTAGAACTGTCTTAACCTAACTACCTTATCCACTAGGCCATGTGTCCAGTTGTTGTTGTTGTTGTTGTTGTTGTTGACGGCATTTATCCAGGGTCAGTTAAACCGGCCCCATCCAACGAGTTCACTGTATCCTGAATGAACGAGAGAGTTAATGGAGTTAGGAAAAGAGTAACCAGGAATAGGAAATTTACAATCAGTCCCCAAATTCCGGTCAAGGAAAGGAGATGCCCTCGTTTGCCGCAAATTTTCCACAGACTCAGTGACAAGGACGCCAAAAGCGATAATGGATACGCCATATGGATTTTCACCAGAGCCCTTTAGCCGGGTTGTGGCCCTAAAATCACTGGGTGACAGGCCAATCCGCCTAGGGAGGCTCTACTAAGAATTTGAGTTCTGGACGACATAGATCTGACACTACCACGTGGTACTATTCTGCCACGGGGAGGATGGGTTGGACTCTATGGTGAAAATTGGATAAGTAACTGGATATTGCCGGAGAACAGAAAATTTGCCGAAAATTTTTTCTCTTTTTTATTTGTTTTCATTTTTTTTTCTGGTGTTTGTCACTGTTTACTTTCATGCCTGTGTTTACCAAATCCCTCCTCACAAGTAAAATGTGACAAAGGTCAATTTCTCAAGCGGAGTTTAACAGGTGAGTAATTCTATGTCAAATCATCCAGAAAAAAAAATTGTCACCCACCTCTTTCAATCTTTCTGAAATTTTGTCCTGGTGGGAACTATGTTAAAGTAAGACAATCCGCAAAATTTGAGATTCCAATTCCAAAAAAATGGCCGTGTTAGGTCGATTTTAAAGGAGTGGGTGACATGGCCTGGATGATTTGAATGGAATTACCTAGGTTTGAATTCAGAGTTGTCCTTCTTCTAGACAGGTCACCTAAGTTAAAAGTGTTGGATTTTTTGTGATATAAGGCATAAGGTAAATGGTCACTTCTACTTATAGACTCGACTATAAACACGTGACCTGAGAAGGATTCTTATTGTCCAATCACTGGCACTGCTGCTGCTGCTTCTGCTGTATTAATAGAGACCCAATCTGAGATTATTTCATTGACATTTGGATTCCCTTGGACGACGGACTTACAAGGAATACGTTAACACCGGATTCTTATTGGCTTGCTTACTTATTCATTACATCTGGAACGAAGGATGGCTGCCAGATACTTAACAAAAAGAATCTAGTCTGCCCTACTATTTACCCATAGCTGGAGGGGGAATAGTTGGTTGCATAACTTTCTCAAAGTTTTACTTTGTGAAATGTAAACAATCTCGTCCAGGATTTGAACAAGAGTTCACGTGCCCATTTCCTACGAAAATAATCATTATACAACGCCCCCCCCCAAACTTTCATGTAGATTATCCTGATATTCTTGTTCTGCGATGGGGAAAGTATTCAGTTTCTTTTTTTTGGTATCCTCTGCGTATCCATACCTATGATTTATGATGTGCATTCTTTTTCTATTTGCATTTTAATTTGGCCATGCAGTGGTTATTTGACGCCATTTTTCTTCCTTGTAAAATTCTTCACTAGTTAGGGTAGGTCGATTTTAGAATTGCAATGTCTCCCATGTGGCAAAAGATGCAAATTTACATAAGAAATTACCACATAAATATTTTTCTTCTAAACATTACTTTCGTTTGAGGAAATAGATTTCAATCTTTTAAAATGTTATCACTGTTACCGCTTAATTACACTGGTTTACAAAATATTTTTTGTCTGAGGCAAGAATGTGAATATGTTTTCTTACTAATTTATAAACAGTTTTGCTCTATCACCTCTAGTTTTCTGTCTTTTAAATAGTCTCATTTTAGTATATACAGAGTATATACGTGCTTATTTCAACAGTTGCAACAGCTTATTACAGATAAAACAGGATAGATAAAGAACATTGACGGAATAAATATACATGGATGACACAATGTATACAATTCATAGTACCGCAGACAGAACTGTGTTTTCTTAGATGATCTGCTGTATTTTGCCTCCGGGATGTCACGCAAGAGCATACAGCAGAAGTTTCCCACCATGCCGGGGTTCCACTTGCCTTGGTAGTTGCTCTCCATCTTCGTAATGTCTTGGTGGAATCTTTTTCCGTGCTCATCACTTATTGCTCCAAGGTTTGGAGGGAAGAAGTTGAGGTGGGAATGGAGAAAATGAATTTTGAGTGACATTCGGCATCCCATATCCTCATAAGTCTTTAGCAACTTCTCAATAGAGGCTTGGTAATTTGGTATGCGTATGTTACCAAGAAAGCCACTACAGACTGACTTAAATGCTTTTCATGCTCTCAGTTTCCTGCATAATAACTAAAAAAGAAGACATAAGTCACACAACATTAGAAATTAATCCTGAATGCATATGCGCCTTTATGTACAGTATGTGAACAAAATGTACAGTATGTATATCTAAAAAAAATAGAGGTGATGAGTAAAAACGGATTTCAAATCTTAATTCAGCACCTCCAAATTAGGTTAAAACAGCTATTTTTGTGCTTGCCTCAATTTCTTTGTAAACCAGTGTTATTATATGGGGGTAATCCTAAAAGTAAGATCCCCAAGTAAGAACCAGCATATTGGAGGGGTCGATGCTGAAGGGGGGCATATTTTCAATTTGAATTCTAGTTATAATCTTTTATTCGTTTCGTTTAAAATAATCATATTTTCTGTTTTAGACATTGAAAATACTATTTTTCTCACCAATTCCTAGGCTGAATATCGGAAAACGAAAAATTTTGGTGCATTCTACACGACGATCTTCGATGCTATTTCCTCAAACAATAGTGCAATTTGGTATCAGTATTTATTATACCAACACACAACTTTTACTGTTTGGGAGATTTGATATTTCAGTAAAAGTTAAAAATCGACCTACTCTATTCACTCGTCTCTATTTTAATATAAAAAGAAACAATAACAAAAACAAACTATAGTTGTATTCTTGTCAATTTTTTTCGTGGTGTTGTACGCATTTTTCCAACACAAGGCTATATCCAGTAAAAGCCTGGCAGCTATGCGACTGGAGTCTTTGGCTGGAGACAGGTATGTGGTGGCTTAAATTACTATTAACCTACAATTATTGAGATCATTTTTACGAAGGGACGTAATATCCAATAATTAGCTAATTAGTACCAATACCTATTATTAGCAACCAACTATTATTTCTTATTGATCTAAAAGCAGAGAAGATGTATCAGTATTTTAAGAGATAATATCATTAGATTACGTATAAAAAGCATTGGTATCAATGCAGAATAGCGCGCAAGAGAGAATATCATTAGATTACGAATAAAAAGTATTGGTACTAATGCAGAATAGCGCGCAAGAGATAATATCATTAGATTACGTAGATTTCAAAACTGGGTTAGTTCAGTCGGTAAAGCGTTCGGCTAGAAACCACAAGGTTCCTAGTTCGATAGCGGTCCTCGCCAACTCAGCGTATGAGTAGCATAGGGATCTGTGCGGTAAAGTAAGGAGCTGATGGTAGGTGTGGCGTCCCACCTCAGACGCCAAAAACAATCTCCTTGGTCTAGCGCTATTGAAAAGGGGATAGACTCCTTCACTGACTGGCTGATACCGACTTTAGGCCGCCCTGTCGACTTTTTTTACTTACGTATAAAAAGTATTGGTACTAATGCAGAATACCGCGCAAGAGATAATATCATTAGATTACGTATAAAAAGTATTGGTATCAATGCAGAATACCGCGCAAGAGATAATATCATTAGATTACGTATAAAAAGCATTGGTACTAATGCAGAATAGCACGCAAGAGATAATATCATTAGATTACCTGGATCACAGACCGCTCAGCCACCTTAACCCTGTCTTCGAGCATTACAGATCGCCACTAGTGGCCAACAGGTAGACCCCATTGTTTTTTTCTCCTCTGTAGAGTTGTACTTGGCGTGTTCAACTGCTCCAGTCTTTAGTGCGCGTTCACTGATTGATTCGTTTAGACCCCTCGACTAGTGAACCACAAGATTCCTGGTTCGATACCGGCCCTCGCCAACTCAGCGTATGAGTAGCACAGGAATATGTGCGGTAAAGTGAGGAGGTGTGGCGCTCCACCCCAGACGCAAAAATAATCTCCTTGGTCTAGCGCTATTGAAAAGGGGATAGACTCCTTCGCTGTCTGGCTGATACCGACTTTAGGCCGCCCGGTCGACGACGACTATATGGGGGGTATTCCTTCTTGTGAATTGTCAGGCTGAAAAGGAAATAAGGAAGAGAAAAGAAAAACAAAGTCAAAATATACTTTTAAAGTTAGACTTTTATTCTAGGTTCATAGTTATTTCGGGGAGAGGAAATTTCTCAGTCAAGGCCTGAGCTGGAATAGTTGAGAACAGAGTTCAATTCCTGGACACATAATCACGTAGCGCTAATGCTAATAAATTATGCACAATTAAATATGTAAATTGAAAATGAAAGTGAATCCGACGGTATGTTGTAAAAAAAAAAGGAAAGAAAGTATTGAATGGATAAAATAGGATTATTTTAATTAATATAACTTACACGTGTTTCGGTCAGGAGTTTATCCATGTGTACAATTATATATGTATGGGGAGACGGAGGTGAGAGAATAACATAAAAGAGAATAACGTATAATTATTTTACCATTAAAAAATTTTTTTAAAAAGATTATTTCTAAAAAATTTTTTTTTCTAGAATTTTGGGTTGTATTATGTTGTTATTTTACCAAAAATAAAAAAATACGTAGGGGATAACAAAAATCTATAATTCTTATTACTAGTAAATATATGCACCCTCCGAATGCAGGTATTTAACATGTAATATAATGAAATATCTTATTATAATGGAGATTGTGTGCTTTTCTGTCTGTAACCGAAACTATATTACTACTCGTATCACTATTCCCTTAGTTATTGACATCACATTCTCCATGATTGTATTTTTATCTAAACCTCAATTATTAATAAAATTGTTTTACATTATTAATACTGTTAACCATGACTACATACTGACAACATGCAATTATATTTATATATACAACAAAATAGCGGTTTACATTGTGAACGGGAAGGCTAATTTGCATATTGATATTAAAAATGTGATTTTATTAAATATGTGTTTAGTATTATTGATTTCTAACTGTTTGGTTTTATTTTAATGAATATAATCAAAAATCTCTTGAATGAATCTTAAATGAAATCCATTTACAAGAAAAAAAAACTGTCATTTTATTCTTTACTTCCTCTTTTAACTAAATACTTAAATTAGAAAAAATAACAATGAAAGACGAGAGTGATGGAAGAGTAAGTTTCAGTTGTTCTATTTTTTATTATACTCCCTCTGTTTCAAATCTTTTTATCGGTATTCTTATTTAGCCTTTCTAATTTAATATAATATTTTATTCCATTAAACTTAAATACTTGCACCCGGAGGGTGCATATATTTGCTAGTTATATTAAATTAGAAAGACTAAAGAAACTTTATATTTTAAACTATCTAGTTAAAATAGGCAGTAAAGAATGATATAGGAAGTCAGGAATAAAATTACAGTTATTTCTTTTTGTTAATGGATTTCTTTTAATACTTATCTCCAAGATTTTTGCTCATATTCATGACAATAAAACCAAAGAATTAGAAATCAATAATACATAGCACATATTTATTAAAATTATTTTTTTAATATCAATATGCAAATTAACCTTCCCGTTAACACTGTAAACCGCTATTTTGTTGTATATACAAATACAATTGCCAATTATTCGTATGTCGATCAAGCCAACAGTATTAATAATGTAAAACATTTTTATCAATAATTGAGGTTTAAATAGAAGTAATAATCATGGAGAATGTGACGTAAATAACAAAGGGAATTGTGACGGGAGTAGTGATATAGTTTGGGTTACAGACAGACAAACACACAATCTCTATTATAATAAGAGATGTTTGTATCATATGCCAGCATGGATTACATATGTCTGTCATGAGGGCTGCACATGAAAACCAAGTCTTTAAATCCTTCTAAATTAACAGAACAACGTGATGATTGCTATCATTAATTTAGTTGTTATCAACTAAAAGCTAATGAATACATATCTAAAAGAAAGTTTGGTTTGTTTTGTTTTGTTTTATGGCATATCAACCTCAGTGGGTCATTTAATGCCGATAAAGTTTTGAAATAAATCAATTCTTAATGGATAATACAATTTTTTTATAAATACTTTTTTCTATTTAACCCATAGATGGGGCCCTAACAGGTACTACCACTCCGGGTCAGAGAGGACCACGGAGCAATGGTGATGAAGGGGTGCTCCACATTCCCCAAACCTCCAAAACTGGAACCTCACCATCAGATAGAGTTTAACGTCATTCCCAGGACATGTAGACCCGCAGCCACCGCCTTCTAGCACCCATATGATAAAAGGGGTTGGGGCTTGCCATAAGGGCAATAGGGTTGGGAAAATCATATAGGTGCTAGGGCTTGACGTGACCAGCCGATTGATCGGAGGGGGCCTCTCCGACCGCCCGTCTAGCCCAAGATAGGGCCAAAGTGGAGAATTGCATGTCATGAACTGCTCATTCACCTGGGCTCTATCCTTAAGCATTACGGGTTGCCACCCACGGCCAACAGGTGACCCCATTGGGGGAGTCTTACCCCTCTGCAGAGGTGCAGTCGGTACATTCTAACGCCCCACCGACAAGGCGGTCTAAAAGAAAGAAAGTAATAAAAAAAAGACTATTACTGCATAATCACGTAGCGCGAATGCTAATAAATTATGCACAATTATGTATGTATGTGAAGACGGAGGTGGGAAAATACCACAAAAACAGAGGCAGGTGTGGACTATAAAGGTCAAGGTTGTACGAAAAAAAGAATTCGGATTGGGTGCCTTGCCAAAAATAGTGGAATCGCGATTAGATAAGTCTGACATTCGAAAAAAGGTTGGGATTACTACCCTGAGGTCTGAGAGGATACTGAGACTAGTGCTAATAAATTGGCATGCTTATGGCCATGACTAATTGGGTAGGTCGATTTTGGAACTGTAATATCTCCAATTTGGCGAAATTTGCAAATTAACATAATGAATTACTACACAAAATATTCTTCTATAAAACATTCAATTCGTTTTTGTGCAAAAGGGGAGATTTGTGCAAAAGGGGAGATTTGTCAAAAGGATGATTGGGGCAAAAGGGGAGAGTTGTCAAAAGGGGAGATTTGCGCAAAAGGGGAGATTTGTCCAAAAGGGTGAATTGTGCAAAAGGGGAGATTTGTTAAAAGGGTGATTTGTTGTCAAAAGGGGAGATTTGCGCAAAAGGGGAGAGTGGTCAAAGGGGGAATTTGTGAAAAAGGGGAGATTTCTCAAAAGGGTGATTTGTGCAAAAGGGGAGAGTTGTTAAAAGGGGAGATTTGTGCAAAAGGGGTGCGTTGTCCAAAAGGGTTATTTGTGCAAAAAGGGAGAGTTGTCAAAAGAGGAGATTTGTGTAAAAGGGAAGAGTCGTCAAAAGGGTTATTTGTCAAAAGGTTGCAATTACTACCCTGAGGTCTGAGAGGATACTGAGACTAGTGCTAAAAGATTGGTATACTTTTGGCCATGACCAATAGGGTAGCTCGATTTTGGAACTGTATTATCTCCAATTTGGCGAAATTTGTAAATTAAGATAATGAATTACCACACAAAATATTCGTATTCAAAACTTTGCCATCGTTTGAAGAAATAGATTCCAATCTTTTAAAATGTTATCACTGTTACAGCTTAATTATTTGGTAGAATGCAGCATATTGGAGGTGTCTGTGGTGATGGGGGTGCATATTTTCAATTTGAATTCTAGTTATAATATTTTATTCGGTTCCTTTAAAATGATAATTCGTTCTGTTTTAGATATTGAAATTGCTAAATTTTCTAATCAATTCCTAGGCTAAATGTTGGAAAACGAAGGATTTTGGTGCATTTTACTCGACGATCTTTGATGCTATTTCCTCAAAAAATAGTGCAAGTAAGAGATCTAGTTTTTGGTATCAGTATTCATTATACCAACACACAAACTTTGCTGTTTGAGTGAATTTAATTAAGAAAAATCAAAAACTGGCATAAGGCGGGCATTAGATTCTTAAAAATACATAGGAATATTCAAGATTAATGGATGTACGATTAAGAATCTAATGCCCGCAAATGGGGATTTGTGCAAAAGTGGAGATTTGTCCAAAAGGGGGATTTGTGCAAAAGGGGAGATTTGTGTCAAGGTAATTTGATCAAAAGAGTAGATTTGAGCAAGAGGGGAGATTTTTCCAAAAGGGGGATTTGTGCAAAAGTGGAGATTTGTGCAAAAGGAGAGAGTCGTCAAAAGTGGATATTTGTGCAAAAGGGGAGAGTTGTCAAAAGGTGAGATTTGTGCAAAAGGGGAGATTTGTGAAAAAGGGGAGATTTGTCCAAAAAGGGAGATTTATCAAAAGTGGAGATTTGTCCAAAAGGGGAGATTTGTCAAAAGGAGGATTGTGCAAGAGAGGAGATTTGTCCAAAAGGGGGATTGTACAAAAGGGGAGATTTGTACAAAAGGGGAGATTTGTGCAAGAGGGGAGATTTATCAAAAGGGGAGATTTGTGAAAAAGGGTGATTTGTGCAAAAGGGGAGATTTGTAAAAAAGGGAGATTTGTGCAAAAGGGGAGATTTGTCCAAAAGGGAGATTTGTGCCAAAAGGGGAGATTTGTTTAAAAGGTGATATGTGAAAAAAGGGAGAGTTGTCAAAAGGGAGATTTGTGCAAAAGGGGATTTGTCAAAAGGAGAGATTTGTTCAAACTGGTGATGTGTGCAAAAGGGGATTTGTGCAAAAGGAGTGATTTGTTTAAAAGGGTGATATGTGCCAAACGGGAGATTTGTGCCAAACGGGAGATTTGTTTAAAAGGGGAGATTTGTGCCAAACGGGAGATTTGTTTAAAAGGGGAGATTTGTGCAAAAGGGGAGATTTGAAAAGAAAGAATTGCAAATAAAGATTGCAATGCCCTTTATTATTATTTTTTATGGTTGAGCAAGACATCTACAAAACTCCGTGCAACAATAACTGAAGGAAAGAATGAGAGCCACATTTATCAATTTAAACAATGAGACCATCGAAAAGGCTGAGAAGAAAATGGCGAAGGCACACGGAGGCCGTGGTTAAAGCCAATGGCGATTTCTTTGAACAAATTTAATCAATAATATTTCAAGATATTTTTAATGCAATTTTGGTAAATATATCTCATGAAGTGAGATGGCAGCTTTATCTAAATTTCTGCGTAATTTAGATGACAATTATCCCATTATACACACGCACACACACACACACACACATATATATATATATATATATATATATATATATATATGTTGAAAAAATGAATAAAGGAAAGAAAGTGTAGAATAGATAAAATAGGATATTTTAATCAATTTTACTTACACGTGTTTCGGTCAGGAGTTTATCAATGTGTACATTATTTAAACTATTATTATTTTTAAATAACCAAATGAAATGAAATATTTTTTTTTAAATAATAGTTTGATAAAAAATAATAATAGGTTGAATAATGTACACATGGATAAACTCCTGACCGAAACACGTGTAAGTAAAATTGATTAAAATATCCTACATTATCCATTCTATTTCTCTGAATGTTTGAGATGAGGCTTGATGATTAGTATTATCTGCGTTATTCGGACTATTGTTATTTGTACAACGTTTTGGCCGATATGCCCTCCGGCCTTCTTCAGGTATTTCTTGTCGGACTCGGGAACCTTCTCGGACTCGAGAACCTTCTTTTCGAACTCGGGAACTTTCTTGTCGTAATCGGGAGCCATCACGGAACTTTGAACCTAACCCTTTATTTAGTCCACGGGGGTATCCTGTTCTCATTCCGCTAACCATAACTGGGGTAGGAGTAGTGTTAATTATTTTTCTATGTTACTGCCTCTACTCAGATGGTTTTCCTTTTCATTCCATATATGGTCAGCCATACCCGACTTTTCTATTTCTCCTCGGACCACTGCTTTACGATGTTCTTCTAGTCTTACTGTCAGTGGGCGGCATGTTTCACATTGGCAAAGAATACCAGCCGGAACGTTGTACAAGTAACAATGAAGATGAGGACAATAGTCCGAATAACACAGATAATACCGAATACGTTGTTGGCGTTTGTGTTTGCATTGATTGTTAAGTGTCTCCTTAGTTTAAAGCGTATTTATCATTTATTTAATGTCCTCTTTTTATATTCTTCGATCTGTAACGTAGTGGTATATTCACGGTACCAAAACGGATATATACGTAACGTTCTAATGGCGATATATGTTGTATAGCGGGTCTGTCAACATGCCTCCAAATTCACGACACTAAAAAGGTGTTCGGCACGTGGCTGTCATCTTGTCGATAAAAAAGTACAACACGAGAAATATATCGTCACAAGCTGCTTATCTTTCATTTCCAGGCTCGTCTCGTGGGTTGTTTTGGAGAGGAGGAAAGGCAGAGAGAAAGAGAGAGAGAGGTCACTTAAATCACTGTGATCCCACACTAAGGACCAGAGGCCCGTCCGTACTCTACGCTGTCCGAAATCAAAAAGCGGCCGGTATTTTTCTTCGTCGTTCCACGTCACCACGTGACTTCCGGTTCCGGTCAACACCCGAAACTTCCAGTTGGCTTTCAATTCTCCATTCGGGGGGTCACACCCCGGTCAAATTCCCGACAAACCGTTTTGTGTTCATCACTTTTTTTAACCCTTTACTATCTCTTATTTCTTCTTCCTCTCTTTTCTAATAGTAGTCCTCGCAAAACTCAGGATATTCACCATCTCGCTACAGATCCTTCTTCCTGGTTGTTCTGACTGACGCACTGCACCATGCTGTTCCATATTCTTCATTGGCTGCTCTATTCTTTCACTGTGATGAATTAACACGAAGTCTCATTACTTGTGTTCACACTTCTCTTTTTCACCTTAGCCGACAAGAAGACCAACCACTGCGTGAAACATGTCAAACCACCTGCACTGACAAACAGTTTCTCATAGAATGTGGAGCTCCTAACAGCAAAAAATTGTTTTTTTTTTTTACTATTCCAAGCGGCATTTTAAAACAATTTTCCTCAATCTTTCCATTCATTACTGAATGATAATAGAACATTAACTTCGACTTGTGTTGTAAACCCTTCTCATTACTTCTTTAGTTTTACTAGCATATATATGCACCCTCCGGGTGCAAGTATTTTAGTTAAATTTTATAATAAATATGATATTAAATTAGAAAGGCTAATGAAACTGAATAAGAATGTAGATAAAAAGATTTGGAACAGAGGGGGTATGATTGAAAAATAGAACAACTTTAAAACTAACTCTTCCATCATTTTCCGTTACTCCCGTCTTTCATTGGTAAATTTTCCTAATGTTTAGTTAAAATAGGAAGTAAAGAATAATATTACAATTATTTCTTCTTGTTAAGGGATTTCTTTTAAGATTTATTGAAGAGATTTTTGCTCATATACATTAAGATAAAACCAAACAATTAGAAATCAATAATACTAAGCATATATTTATTAAAATCAATTTTTTAAGATCAATATGCAAATTAGCCTTTCCTTTCATACTGTAAACCTCTATTTTGTTGTATATATAAATATAATGGCATGTTATTAGTATGTAGATATGGTCAACAGTGTAAGTAATGTAAAACAATTTTATTAATAATTGAGATTTAAATAAAAATAAAATCATGGAGAATATGATGTAAATAACTAAAGGAATTGTGACTTGTATAGTAATATAGTTTCGGTTACAGACAGACAAACCCACAATCTCCATTATAATAAGATTATTCTTCTGTTCTTCTGACATCTTAAGTTCTTCTTGGTTTCTTCTAACATCTGGACTTCTAGTGTCTTGGTCGGTCGCACTTGACTCATTTCTTCTTCTATTGTTACATAATTATTAAACATTTGGCCTAGAAATTGGTTAGAATTTTTCTTATTAAAAAAAATCAGGGCGTTTTTTTTTTGGGGGGGGGGTAGAACGGATTAATGGCATTTCGATTTATTTCAGTGCGGGGAATTCATTTGATATACGAAGAAATTTAGTTACGAGCGCATTAATTAAGACTCGTAAGTCAAGGTACTACTATACTTCAAACTAAACATTTAGCGGTTCCTTTTAATCAATCTGGTATATTAGTTTTATTCAAATGACAAGATAATTGGTACTTGAATGTTATAAATTACTTTTAGTAATAAGAATAACAAAGTTTTAAATATACAGGACTATCAAAAAGAAAACTTCCTTCATAATTTGATGTCTTCTGAATATGACACTAAACTGCATGAGGTGCTGACGCCGTAGTGATCTAGGTAGTGTGGGGTACCCCTTCATTGCTATTAGTCCCAGGTTCATTCTTGTAATAATATATATCCAGGTCTCATCTATGGGTCAAATAGATCCCTTCGAAAATTATTATTATTAGATAATACTTGAATCATATGATTGTGTGCAAATTATTTACATTAGATAGGAAGACTTGATACCATATAACTGTGCAAATCATTATTATTAAGTAAGTCGACGGAGTGGTCTATTGTTTGTATCAGCCGGACAACAAGGAAGTCTATTCCCTTTTTACTAGCGCTAGACCAGGGAGATTGTTTTTTGCATCTGATACCGTTTTCAGAACTTAAATCAGAAAATGTTATTTTATTTTATTAAAAGGAAACGAATTAGATATTTTAAATAGAATTCAAATTGACAATGTGTAAATTTTCTAACCATTTTTCTGGGCCAAAAACGATGGAAAAACAAAGATTTTTTCTGAATTTTAGAAAACAATTTTTTATGCTATTTCCTCAAACAATGGTAGAAGTAAAAGATCTAATTTTTGGTATCAGTATTCAGCATATTAACGCAAAACGTTCGCATAGATGGACAATTTGATATTTTTTTAAAAGTCAAAAATTGACCTGCCCTAATCGACAGTGAGTTTTAACCGTATTTATGAATGTTAATGCCGCCATATCTTAAACTGACACCTGACATCAATGCAGTGATGATGAGTTGATAGTAAAAATTATAGTTTATTATTGGATCCCTAATACATTTTTAAGGTAGTGTAGAAATCATAATGGCGATTAGTACAGCTGATGGCCTTGAGGGTGAGTGACGGCGCTTGACCTCACTCTCACCTTCCGGGGATGAATCGTGAGAACCGGAAGGATAGAAGACCCTCTTCCGGTTTAAGGATATAGTAAGTTTTAAGTCAGTTAGCAGGTAGGAACTGGAACCTCACCATCAGAAAAAGTAGACGGTTTTGAAATATGATATCAAATATTCTACGGTTTTTTCAAACCTCAAAAATGTTTTAAACAGACTGAATGACAAGGATTACCACTCGCTTTTCTCGTTATTCTGTGATAAATAATTTCTTAACTTATGCCCTGAAGATGATCTAATTAATAGATCGAAACACTGCAGCGTCGGCCAATAAACTCACCACTTAACCTATTTAAACCTGTTTTTTTTATTTTTCTTAATATACTACATACCGTCGGATTCACTTCCTTTCTTCATATATATATATATATATATATATATATATATATATTGTTTTTTATGAATTCTTAATCTTTCGAGATAAAAATCTCATCTACAGAAGATCTGCCACTAGAAACAACTTCAGTTTCGGAGATATTCTGCAGATAAGATTTTTATCTCAAAAGATTAAGAATTATTTAAAAATCAAATTACAGGTTAACAAACACCATAGTTAGCTTATTTTTTTTTACACTTGCATTGTTATAGCCTTCAAAACCAACCACCAAACCAATATAAACACGATGCAAATTATAAAACCCTTTATAATATATATATTATATATATATATATATATATATATATATCCGATGTCTCCAAAATAAACAAACACTGACCACCACGCATCAAACAAGCCACTCTTGACCCAATTAAAAATCTAGAAGTCACACGCACAGTACCGTGATACATACACACACTCACATTCACACACATATATGTAAACACACACATACATTTATATGTATATACATATAGTCATACACACAACTCCCATGAACCCTCCCTCACATATATAAGAGCATTAAAAAAATAACCCACCTCATAGAAGTTCTTCACGGAACAAATGGACATGCTACTACTAACACACTCGTCTACCCGGATTTTAACAGCATGTCAAACCCACAAAAACACTTCAACTTTTATAGTTCTTCTATAATGCTCCCTTTCTAATAATCTATAAACAATTTCTTCAAATAAGAAATTTTCTTCTGACGATGACCTAAGGTCGAAACTAGTTGAGAATAAACAACATACAAGAAATATTCCTGATTGTCTTATTACTTTTTGTTCATACTATATATATATATATTATATATATATATATATATATATATATTATATATATAAGCAGGTTTCGTTAGAGACCACGGAATATTTATTCTTTACGTTCTTCAAGTGTCAGCGCTCAAGTCTTCTTCTTGTTTTTCGTATATCACAATCCAAATGATGGATAAAAATGTCCCGTATGTTTTAGCCAAACGTTCCGAACCATGACACTGGTCGTTCCCACGGTGATTATTGGCTGTTGTGTTTGTTTTATGGCGCGAGTTTTATACGTTTCCGATGGTATATTGCATGGTATTTTTTTGTTTTGTTTTATTTTTGTGGGTGTTGGTTTATTCGGTTAAGTGAAAAGCGCATTGATAAAAAATATGGATCACTTTCTCAAC
>CM042177.1:2714505-2717005 GCA_023376005.1 Doryteuthis pealeii
GAAAGTGCTGAGGAAAAAGAGAAGACCTGCTGGCACTTGATCTTTATTAAAATATACTAGTTGCTGCTGATCATTAGAAACGATTGAATATTTATTTACCCAAACCCTCCGTACGAGCAGGATATGACACAAGGTCAATTTTTTCAGCGGAGTTTGTATTCTGTGTTTTCCTTTTCCTAACCTGTCACCAAACCAAGGTTAAAAAGCCCAGTCAACTCTATTTCCCATAGCTGGAGGGAGGTTTGTTAGATGCATACCTTTGCTAGCGCTGTGAAATGCAAACCGCCTCGTCAAGGATTTGAACTCTGGTTGCCAATTCCATTACCTATGACGACAACCATTACATCACGCACCTGCACTGACACGATTATAGAATACTACGATGAGTCCTGGAGAATTAAAAACATTGAAAACAGCATTCACTTGCAAGCTACCAATATAAGCGACGTAAAACTGAATGGGTATAAACGATTATAGTGTACTGCGGAGAGTCCTGGAAAATTGCGAAGACCAGATGTCATTTGATTTTTACTGAAAGCTGTTGCTATTGATGGGTAGAAACGAGTGTAGAATACTGCGGAAGGTGCTGGAGAATTGAAAAGACTTGCTGTCATTTGATCTTTACTGAAAGCTTAATACTGATGGGTATGAACGAGTATTGGATACTGAGGAAAGTTCTAGGGAATTGAAAAAGCCTGCTTTTACTTGATCTTTACTAAAAGCTACAATTTACTACTTATGGGTATAAACGAGTATAGAATACTGCGGAAGGTGCTGGAGAATTGATCAAACCTGCTTTTTCTTGATCTTCTCTGAAACCTGCAAGTTACTACTTGTGGGTTGAATCTAGTATAGAACACTGCTGAAGGTGATAGAGAATTGAGAATATCTGCTTTTATTTGATCGTTACCAAAAGTAACAGGTTATAGAACCGAGTAAGAATACTGCGGAAGGTGCTGGATAATTGAGAAAACCTGCTTGATCTTTACTGAAAGTAACAAGTTACTCCTTATGGGTAGAACCGAGTATAGAATACTGCGGAAGGTGCTGGGGAATTGAGTACACCTGCTGTTACTTGATCTTTACTGAAACCTGCAAGTTACTCCTTATGGGTAGAACCGAGTATAAAATACTGCGGAAGGTGCTGGATAATTGAGAAAACCTGCTTGATCTTTACTGAAAGTAACAAGTTACTCCTTATGGGTAGAACCGAGTATAGAATACTGCGGAAGGTGCTGGAGAATTGATAAACCTGCTTTTACTTGATCTTTACTGAAACCTGCAAGTTACTCCTTATGGGTAGAACCGAGTATAGAATACTGCGGAAGGTGCTGGATAATTGAGAAAACCTGCTTTTTCTTTATCTTTAGTGAAAGCCTGCAAGTTACTATTTATGAGTAGAACCGAGTATAGAATACTGCGGAAGGTGCTGGATAATTGAGAAAACCTACTTTTCTTGATCTTTACTGAAACCTGCAAGTTACTATTTATGAGTAGAACCGAGTATAGAATACTGCGGAAGGTGCTGGATAATTGAGAAAACCTGCTTTTTCTTGATCTTTACTGAAACCTGCAAGTTACTTTATGGGTAGAACCGAGTATAGAATACTGCGGAAGGTGCTAGATAATTGAGAAACCTGCTTTTTCTTGATCTTTACTGAAACCTGCAAGTTACTATTTATGGGTAGAACCGAGTATAGAATACTGCGGAAGGTGCTGGATAATTGAGAAAACCTACTTTTACTTGATCTTTACTGAAACCTGCAAGTTTACTATTTATGAGTAGAACCGAGTATAGAATACTGCGGAAGGTGCTGGAGAATTAAGAAAACCTGCTTTTTCTTGATCTTTACCGAAAGTAACAAGTTACTACCTGTGGGTAGAAACGAGTATAGAATACTGCGGAGGGTGCTAGAGAATTGAGAATGCCTGCTGTTACTTGATCTCTTTCGTAAGTCACTGTTGTTGTGAAGTCTCAGTGAAAAATAACAATTAGTGACGAAAATGGGATTGATGTGCTGGTAATATCAAAAGAGATCCGTGAGTAGTTGGATATGACAAAGAAAGAGAAAGGAGCAAGTGTATGAGCGATGAAAAGTAATAATAAAGTCTGGTTCAAACAACGACAATACTAATTCTAGTAGAAACTGTGCTGCTATAATTCCACCAGCCGCTGCCACTATGTTGTTAGTGTCTGTTAAAAGGCATCTTCACTACTAGAGCCCATACCACGAACTACTAGGTCCAAAGCTGGAACTTCTATGGCTACTACTACCACGACTCCAGCGACCACGGCAGCCGTCACATGGCTACAACTACGACTGCTACGTTACTGTTGTTATTACGGTTTATAGTGTAGCCATTGGAAGGCCCAATCTCGAAGCAAACACGATAGTGGGGAGGCGGGTGACCGTATGGACTCGTTACAATTACTAACACTACTACTACAAGTATTAAAGATAATAATAATCGCTACTACTACTACTACGACTTCTAAGAT
>CM042177.1:2739505-2764505 GCA_023376005.1 Doryteuthis pealeii
GTGTTTCGGTCAGTTTATCTGTGTGAAAATATTTCGCACACAGAGAAGATTCGACCTTCATCAGAGTGAAATTTTATTTTGAATGAAAAAATTCGTTGGGGAACAACGGAAAAATTTTGGAAATATAATATATATATATATATATATATATATAATATATATATGTTTTTATATGATTATGCATATATAAATGCTGATGTATTTATATACATATGTCCATGTTCGTTCATATGCGTATATGTATATATATATATATATATATATATATATATATATATATATATATATATATATTATATATGTGTGTGTATGTGTGTGTGTGTGTGTAAAGTGAGTAAATTCGTCGGGGTGGCCTAAAGTCGGTATCAGCCAATCAGAGAGGGAGTCTATCCCCTTTTCACTTGCGCTCTACCAAGGAGATTGTTCTTTGCTTCTGAGGTTGGGCGCCACACCTACCATCAGCTCCTTATTTTACCGCACAGATCCTGTCTTACTCATATATTGAGAAAATATAAACATATATTAAGAACCTAATATATATATATATATATATATATATAATATTATCATAAGGTACACAGTAATAACCAACTGAGTATATATATATATATATATATATTATATATATATATATATATAGTAAACTAAGACACGTGTTTCGAGGTATCACCTCTCATCAGTGCAGTTATACCATTTTAGCAGCTACCTCTCTCTCTCTCTCTCTCTCTCTCTCTCTCTCTATATATATATATATATATATATATATATATATTATTTTTGTATATTATAAGTATTAACTTACGTGTATAGAACGATCGTTGCGAAGCGTAAATATCCAGAGGTTATGGTTGAGAAAAACAAATGACAAATGTGCTCAATACAATGTAGAGCATAAATTTATATTTAAACAATGGAAAGAGAGTAAACCACCGAGCTTTCACGATAGATTTTCGTTACTTTTAAATTAATCGAGTTTACGATTAATCTTATATATATATAATAGACATTTACTTATGTTTCTAATCACGACCCCTGCAGTAGCATAATTCTAGTTTCCAAATTTATAAATGAATTATCAAAATCAATTTCATTATCTTCATTTTCGACATCTAATGCTATTTATACGTACAATGCAATTCTAATTATATCATCTCTCACTTCAAAATCAATTCAAAACATTTTCAATTCAAAACGTTTTCAATACCCAATAAAAATGAATAAAGCCAATACATCTCCGGAATAACATATCCCTAGATTTGACATGCCGTAAAACTGAGTTAAACTGGACCCTCATAGGTTATCAACCTGTTTTCCTTAAATGCTGTCATCCAATGAGAGACACCTGTGGTATAATAATAACAAGCAGGACCTGTGAATATACCACAGTATGATAATTTAATTATTAAAACATTTGATATGTTTACTTAAGAGCTATTGCTAAATAGTTCTATATGTAAAAAATACAATAACCTAGATTTAACTTTTTTTTCTTTCAATTTTTAGAGGGTTCTTTTTAAATTATAAAACTAACCCCTAACCCTAAACTATAACAAACAACCGGATATTGACGGTGTAAATGAGAGACACCTGTGGTATAATAATAAAAAGCAGAACCTGTGAATATACCACAGTATGATAATTTAATTATTACAACGTTTGATATGTTTACTTAAGAGTCATTACAAAATAGTTCAATATGCAAAAAGTATAATAATTTTGATTTAACTCTTTCTCACTCTTTTTTTTTTCCTCTTTTCATTATGTTCGATTGAAACAGATTAACTTTATTGCTTATTTTGAGATGCAATGTGTTATTAATGCAACCTACCTACTCTCTTTCTTTCTTATATTTTTGTGTAGTATGTCTTCTTTTTTACCTTTCTTTCTTTATAATAAAATTTCAAAATGAATAAGAATTTGGAGGATAAGCAACACTAGATAATCAGGATTTACATTTCAATAACGGTGGTACAGATAAATCAATATCATACCAGTTGTGATAAGGGCAACTAGGTTGGCCAAGGAAAACTTTAAAAAATACCTTGAAGCAATACCTGGTGGACCAAGTTGCTATGAAATTCAAATAGCACCTCTCAAATGAACATGCTTCTTCCTAAAACGATCTTTAGGATACAAATACTGTTTATAAAGGAATCAAGTGTTAGCCCCAGCCAGGGGACCCTTGGCTTCTAAAGAAACGAGAAAGCACTCCCCCCGCTTGAAAGTAGAGGATGTTGGTTCTGTAACCACATTAAGATAGGCAGTTGTGTCCATGTTATTTTCATTGTTTGTATTTCGTTTTTGGGTGGTATTGAGGTATATTATTTATCGTGTAATAATTAACTGTTTTTTTTTTTTAAATTTTAATTTAACTCTTAGGTTATGTTCCTAGTGGAGACACTTAGATTCTACGCAGATACTACATCCTGATCTTTATCTCTGATGTGTCGTTCTGAGTTCTCCATTTTGAAAAAAAACAATTTTAATTCTTTTTTCTATACTGGTTGCTAAACCAAGGTTAAAGTGCCCAGTCTGTCCTACTATTTACTCATAGCTGGAGGAGAGTAGTAGGATTCATACCTTTTCCAAGGGTATTAACGCTATGTGAACTGTAGCTTCGTCCAGGATTCGATTTCTCAAGTCCATTTCCCATGACTCTAACCATTACACCACGCGCCTCTAATATTAGGTGGTAATTACAAATATCTCTGGTGAGAAATGTCTATTGACAAATGTTCAATGGAAGGAAAATTACTTACATTAATTCAATTCAATTGTTCATCATTGACAGTGTAAGGAATCAAGTTTATTTAGGGCTTCATATTTTTGGGCGCCTCACGTGGTTTAATGGTTAGCAAGCTCGATTTGCAGACCATTGTTAGTGGGTTCAATTCTCATTGGGTGCCCCATACTTCTGGCCTTGTGCCGCATCTATTCTATTTGAGCTATAGCATTTTTCCAAATTCTCTTCATTCAGTCATTTCCAAGAGTCAAAATTAATATCCTGTTTTGTAGTGATTATCTTGGATTTCTCTTAGACGATAAAGTCTGTTTGTTATAACTCTTTGTCGGATTTCGTTTAATATACATGTTTATGTCACGTTTGAGAAAATGATAAACACTAGCTATTATTTAATTTCCAACAGTTGTCTCCTTCGATACGGTTATTGGAAAGTTCCAAATGATGTTTGTGACAATATGATGTGAGTGAATATACAAACAGAAAAAGAAAGAAAACAAAATATATTAAGTCCATTCGTATGTATATATATAATGGAAAAGGTGACTTACCGGTGAATATGGTCACGATGGTTAGTGGTGCAGAATTCAGTAAGTCAGCGATATAACAAATACAAAGTGCTCAATACGAAAGTAGAGAAAATTTATTATAATATAGGTACAAGAGATAATCTACTCGAGTTTCACCATAAGGATCTTCAGGGTTAAATCCACTGAATTATCTCGATTAATTCAGTGGAGTTAACCCTGAAGATCCTTATGGTGAAACCCGAGTAGGTTATTTCTTGTACCTATATTATTATATAATACCAACCCCTCCGCACGAGCAGGATGCGACAGAAGGTCAATTTCTTAAGCGGAGTTTAACGGGTTTTAATTCAGATTTCCTTCTCTAGACTGGTTACCAAGCCATGGTTAAAGCGCTTCTGCTATTTATCCATAGCTGGAAGGAAAATTGGATTCATACTTTTCCCAAGGTTATTAGCGCCATGTGAAAAGCCAACAGCTTCGTCCAGGAATTGAACTCGGGTCGACGAGTCCATTTCCCTTGACTCTAACCATAAGACCACGCGCCTCCATGAAATGTATGTATATATATATATGTGGAGGTGTGAATATATTAAAGGAGCTAGCACCACAAGGGTATGCCTGAGTGTGTGTCTGTATAAGAATAAAGAACCACCCGTGTCTGTTAATCTACAAAAATTGCTATGGCATTAAATAACCCACAAAGATTGATATGCCATTAAACAAAGAAACTAAAATAAAATGAATATGAAATAAATAAAGTTGAATTACTTTTTTTTCGAATGTTATTCATTATTAAACAGGCCACGTGATCATAGCTATACTCGTTAAGTTTTTACCGGTATATTAGTGATATCATACAATATGGGGTGTTATTACTCTAACCTTTAAAAAAGTAATCATCATCAGGGTGTATCAGCCCATCAGCGAGGGAGTCTATCCCCTTTTTACAAGCACCAGACCAAACAGTTTGTTTTCGCGTCTATGGTGGAGCGCCACACCTACCATCAGCTCCTTACTTTACCGCACAGATCCCTGTGCTACTCATACGCTGAGTTGGCGAGGGCCGTATCGAACTAGGAACCTTCTGGTTTCTAGCCGAACGCTCTACCGACTGAACTAAACCGAAGAAAAATATACTGGATGCAAAACTTGAAGTATGCATTTACCCAACCTCTCCGCATGAGCAGGATGCGACACAAGGTCAGCTTTTAAGCAGAGTTTAATGGGATTGAATTCAAAGTTTTCCTTCGCCTAGACCAGTTGCCATAGTAAAAGTTAAAGGACCCAGTCTGCCTACTATTTACCCCTTGGTGGAGTGAGAATAGGCAAATTAATACCTTTCACAAGAGTAGGTATGTTGGCGAGGACCGGTATCGAACTAAGAACCTTGTGGTTTCTAGCCGAACGCTCTACCGAGCTTAAAACAGCCCAAATTGTGCATCGGTGTCGAACAATTCTGGGTCTTCACATATATTTCAATGTTGATGTATTTTATGTTGAAAAGTACTATACTCTCATGCCAGCCTGGTTATTCTGCATAACAAAGTTTCCATTTATGCACCGATACTACACTCTGATCCTATTCGGATGTGCCAATACGTGTATATGTGTATATATATATATATATATATATATATATATATATCTTATTATAATGAGATTGTGGGTTTGTCTGTCTGTAACCGAAACTATATTACTATACAAGTCACAAATTCCTTTAGTTATTTACATCATATTCTCCATGATTTTATTTTTATTTAAACCTCAATTATTAATAAAATTGTTTTACATTACTTACACTGTTGACCATATCTACATACTAAGAACATGCAATTGTATTTATATATACAACAAAATAGCGGTTTACAGTGTGAATGGGAAGGCTAATTTGCATATTGATCTTAAAAAATTGATTTTAATAAATATATGCTTAGTATTATTGATTTCTAATTGTTTGGTTTAATCTTAATGAATATGAGCAAAAATCTCGGGGATAAATCTTAAAAGAAATCCCTTAACAAGAAGAAATAACTGTAATATTATTCTTTAATTCCTATTTTAACTAAACAGTTTAATTAGGAAAATTTACCAATGAAAGACGGGAGTAACGGAAAATGATGGAAGAGTTAGTTTCATAGTTGTTCTATTTTTCGATTATACCCCCTCTGTTCCAAATCTTTTTATCTGCATTTTATTCAGTTTCATTAGCCTTTCTAATTTAATATAATATTTTATTACATTAAAACTTAAATACTTGCACTCTGTTTCAAATCTTTTTATCTGCATTCTTATTTAGTTTCATTAGCCTTTCTAATTTGATATGATATTTTATTATATTAAAACTTAAATACTTGCACCCGGAGGTGCATATTTGCTAGTATATATAAATAATCTTTACGGATATTCTATTCCAATTGCTTTGTGTAATATAACTTATAACACCGTGTCAACAAACGTCTCTTCAAATTTGCAAGCAATAATTTTAACACATATGAAGACAAAAGTCGGTTCCTTTGTTCTCCATTTTGTTTGTTTATCTGGTGGTCGTCTGCATCGACATCTTTTTGTATTTGATTTTAGAAAAAGAATTTATCAAAGTAAATCAGATTAACTACTTCTTTGAATAACCTTGACCCCATACGCGCACACACACATATAAACACACACACACTTTTATATATATATATATATATATATATATATATATATATAATCTAATGAGTCAGACGAACCTACTATTAGTTTCGCATAAAGCTCTTCAGGGCTAAAATCTGAGTCAGATTTTAGCCCTGAAGAGCTTTATGCGAAACTAATAGTAGGTTCGTCTGACTCATTAGATTATCTTTATTACTTGGCTCTACTTAGGTATCGAGCACTTTTTACATATTAGCTTCTCCTAGCGGTTATATGATATATATATATATATATATATATATTATATACATATATATACATATAAATTGTTTTTCTTTTGGCCAAATACTACCAATAGATTATTTTTTGTTGGTACGAATATCTTTGTCTTTCTTTTTTTCAAAATTTTTTTCTTTCTGGTTGATGTTTGGTAGTATATTTTTACAATCAAACTATTTGCTGTTTTTTCTCTCCGCAATGATCTACCAACACGCTTGGTATATATATATATATATATATATATATATATATATATATATATATATATATATAAATTGAAAATGGAAGTGAATCCGACGGTATGTTGAAAAGAGAAATAAAGGAAAGAAAGTATTGAATGGATAAAATAGGATATTTTGATTAATTTAACTTACACGTGTTTCGGTCAGGAGTTTATCCATGTGTACATTGTTCTATCTATTATTATTTTTAAATAACTAAATGAAATGAAATAATAATAATAGAAAAAAAGTAGAAATGTTCAGCACACAAAGAAACATTTTTTCAAAAAGTAAATCCTATAATATATATATATATATATATGTATAATATATATAAATGGTCTTAATATCAGTCATTGTTTATTTTAATGATGAACTATAAGTTAATAAACTTTGTTGAGAGGTTAACGTTTAGAGGTTCTGTGATGAAGTCTAATCATTATTCCTATCATAATTTTAACTCCTGTGTAATTCCATGTCAAATCATCCAGGCTATGTTACCCATCCCAAAGGAGTTCAAAAATGCTATCAAAAAATCTTAAAGTCAACCAATGTTAACTTATTGGGGATTTCTGATTTTTTAATAGCAAGACCAATATCCCGATGTGGCACTGAAATCTACGACAAAATATTTTTCTATTACTATTTCTCATATATTAAACATTATTTGTACCAAAAAGATAGTTTGATTATTGTTCAGAACCGAAGCAGGCATTTTTGATTCCTGGCCAATATGCTTTTATAAACCCATTTTTAGTTGTAGGGAAGCTCTAGAACTCATCTTACAGACAAAAATAGGTTACAAAACGTCACCATTTATGGCAACCCCCCTCAAATTTGGAGAGATAAAAATCAACATAACTCCGCCAATTTTTGGCATTGGAAGCTCAAATTTGGGAACTGTTTAACGTTAAAATAGTCCATACGTGGAAAAAATTCAGAAGAATTGAAGGGTTTAGTGTCTACTTTTTTCTGGATGTTTTGATATGGAATTACCCGCTTATCTTTACAACTATTATTTTTGGTTCGGAGATTAGATCTCATTTTTCTCTTTTCACGCGTCATTTGGTTGGGTACCTTCATTAACATTGTCTAAGGTTATAAGATAAAGCATTTGGTTTATTTCACATATTATTTCTTTAGCATGTTCATAAACGTTGACTAAGGCGGGTGAATAGGACAGCATGGGTTCTGTAGACTAGACACGGCAACCGGTCAAAAACGGAAAACTCTGAACTCCCACCAGCAGTGCTCCTTTTAAAAATTGACCTTGTGCCGGTTCATATGGTTTCTGGTATTCCTATCTAATACTAATAATTTATACAAATTATATGGTTTCTAGTATTCCTATATAATACTAATAATTTATACACAATTATATGGTTTCTAGTATTTCTATATAATACTAATAATTTATACACAATTATATGGTTTCTGGTATTCCTATCTAATACTAATAATTTATACACAATTATATGGTTTCTAGTATTCCTATATAATACTAATAATTTATACACAATTATATGGTTTCTAGTATTTCTATATAATACTAATCATTTATACACAATTATATGGTTTCTAGTATTCCTATCTAATACTAATAATTATACACAATTATATGGTCTCTGGTATTCCTATCTAATACTAATAATTTATACAATATATGTTTCTATTCCTATATAATACTAATAATTTATACACAATTATATGGTTTCTGTATTCCTATATAATACTAATAATTTATACACAATTATATGGTTTCTGGTATTCCTATCTAATACTAATAATTTATACACAATTATATGGTCTCTGGTATTCCTATCTAATACTAATAATTTATACACAATTATATGGTTTCTGTTATACACAATTATATGGTTTTAAGTATTCCTATTTAATACTAATAATTTATACACAATTATATGGTTTCTGGTATTCCTATATAATACTAATAATTATACGCAATTATATGGTTTCTGGTATTCCTATATAATACTAATAATTTATACAAATTATATGGTTTCTGGTATTCCTATACAATACTAATAATTTTTACGGAATTATATGGTTTCTAGTATTCCTATCTAATACTAATAATTTATACACAATTCTATGATTTAAAGTAACTATTCCTATTTAATAATACTAATAATTAATACAAAATTTATAACTTTCTATTATACTAATAATTTATACTAAATTATATTTTCTAGTATTCCTATCTAATACTAATAATTTATACACAATTCTATGATTTAAAGTAACTATTCCTATTAAAATACTTTGTATTATACTAATAATTTATACAAAATTTATAACTTTCTATTATACTAATAATTATACTCGATTATATGATTTTGGTATTCCTACCTAATACTAATAATTTATACTCAATGTTATTCCTATCTAATACTAATGATTTATACACATCTATACGGTTTCAAGTATTCCTATCTAATACTAATAATGTATAAACAAGTATATGATTTTAAGTAACTATTTCTATTTAATGATACTTTGCACATATTTTTATGGTTTCAAGTATTCCTATCTAATACTAATAATGTATACACAATAATATGATTTTAAGTAACTATTCCTATCTAATAATAATTTTTGCACACATTTATATGGTTTCAAGTATTCCAATCTAATACTAAAAATGTATAAATAATTATATGATTTAAAGTAACTATTCCTATTTTATAATAATTTGCTTGAAAATATCTATATGGTTTCAAGTATTCCTATCTAATAATCTGATTTATACACCAACACAGTGTATGAATAGCACAGAATAGATATGTGGAGTAAAGTTGGGATTTGATGGTAAGAGTGACGCCCTATCTTGGTCTAGTGCTAGTGAAAAGGGAATAGATTCCCTCATTGTCCCGCTGTTACCAACAACTTTACTATATGGTTTAAAGTAAATATTCTTTTTTAGAAATCATTTATTTGCACACTTAATAGGGTTTCAAGTATTCATGTCTAATCTATTAATAATAAAGATTCGCTCTAGATTTATCTGTAACAAAAACTACGTCACTGCTTACGTCACAATTACCAAAGTCGTCAATACATAGAATAAAGAACAATTATTACTAATAGAATAGATATAAGCTATTCTTTATAATTCAACGTTTGAATCCTTTCAATTTAATGAATAAACTATATATCATTTAAACAAATAAAATGTATAAACTATGAAATTAATTAGAAATTTGAATTATTTTAAATGAAAAAGAAAAATTAGGCACCTTTTTCTAAATACAATTCAGGATACCTCTCTGACTGAGCGGGTTTGCACAGCTGATACTTGACAACAGACCATTCTACAAAAACCAAAACGATATTTTCCTTATATCTATTATATTTTTCAAAATGCTTTTGACCCTGATAAAGTTCCTGTGTGAGTCACCACTAGAATCTCTGAAGTCAACCACTCATTTCGGGGTCAATGGAACAGATCAAAGACTTTCCACTCACACATACACTGACCCAAATTCCTATTTAGTGTTCAATCTTTGGTTAAAATTGATCTGAGATAGTTTAAAATAATATTGCAAAACATGTTTCTTAAAACATTTATAAGCCTTGTCAGCAGAGGATTCAGACCCCACAAAGGAGTTTACCGTGTATGAAATTAAACAGCATCTGAATGTGAGATTCCAGTTCCATTAAGAAAGAACTATACTAAATTTGCCAAATTTATAATCCATTTTTAAAATTATTTTTTACTCACGACCCTTTTCAGTCACAATAAGTTAACTAAAAGTTTACAAATTAATAAATATTTAGGATTTTGTGTAAAATGTACGTGGAAAATATTCAAAATAATTATTTAATTAGTAATTAATAGATGCACGTAACATATTATTTGAGGGGAACAGAACAAAGTTTTCCATTTCAAATTGCTATTTTTTTTTTACTCATTTAATGAATTTGATGATTTTACTTACTTATGATAAAAACCCTCAGACATCAAATTTTTAACTGCCTCCCCTCAGAAAATTTTTTTTTTAAATTAATTTTTACACCACCCGGAGGGTGTTTTTTGTTGCTAGTACAAATAATTTATCCCCAGTTATATGACAAAGTAACTACTTCTTACACTACTGAGTCAGATTTTTAACTCAATTCTTTGATGTTATTGGGAGATAGATATAACTTTGATGAGAGGAGGGAAAGAAAAAAAAAACAATTTTTTTCTTATCTAGAAAGAATTCAACGAGCTCTATTCAACGATATAATGGGTTTAAAGTAGTTGTAAAAACTTGCTGAGTAGAATATAAAATAGGCTAATAATAATCCATCTTTTGCACACAGTTATTTGGTTTGAAATATTCCTACCTAATACTTATTATAATGGAGATTCGGATATGCCTGTATGTAACCGAAACCAAGTCACTGCTTACATCACAATACCATCAAGAATGGTACCAGTTTATCTTATTTATTAGGGATATCTGAGTTAGATTTTGTCTGTAAACGGTCCATATTTTCACAGGTTTGAATTCAGATGTTTTCTTCTTCTAGACCCGTTACCATACAACTTTAAAGAGCCCAGTCTGCCCTACTATTTACCCATAGCTGGGAGGAGAATATTTGGGTACCTTTTCGTAGGTATCCAACTATTTAAAATGTTGCATCTACACAATTCTCAATGCTGATGAGTCCTCTTCCTTTTCTTTTCTTGGCACATAAAATGTGTATATATCCTCTCTTGGGTGTAAGTCCTTGTGCTTCGACATTAATTTCCTTGTCCTTTGGCACTTTTCTCTGAGCTCTTCCCTTGTTCATTTTAAGAATGGTTCAGTGTATCTTACTAGGAGAACAATTGGACAATATGGCCTAGTGGATAAGGTAGTTAGGTTAAGACAGTTCTAAGTGACAGTTATCTCTGGATTCCGGGTTCAATCCTGAGCAGCGGCAGTAACATAGAAAAATATCTAACACAACTCCTACCCCAGCTATGGTTAGCGGAATGGGAACTGGATACCCCGTGGACTGAATAAAGGTTAGGTTCAAAGTTCTGTGATGGCTCCCGATTACGACAAGAAGGTACCCGACTACGACAAGGTTCCCGAGTTCGAAAAGAAGGTTCCGAGTCCGAGAAGGTTCCCGAGTCCCGGGTCCGACAAGAAATACTGAAGAAGGCCGGAGGCATATCGGCCGAAACGTTGTACAGATAACAATAAAGATGAGGACAACAGTCCGAATAACGCAGATAATACTAACAAAGCCAAGTGTTTTGTCGTTTGATAGGATTTCTACTGTAGAGTTTTGTTACAGATAGTTTTCTTTTTTTTTCTTTTTATTTCATTTGTTTTTTTTTATGGTGTCCGCCTCCAGTATTTCCAGTTTCTTGTAATTTTCCTTATCTCAGTGTTTTCTTATGCTTTCCTGATTCGGTAGTTCTATTCCTTCCGCTGTTTCACAATTCCCATTTTTCATTATCAGTATCGGACATTTTTCAATGCCAAATTCTATTCCTACATCCTGGCAGCATATTCTTATAGTTTGTCTAAGAGTTTCTGTTTTTATGTTTCTTTTGTTTTTTCCTTTTTTGGTAAATATCTTGATATATTCCATATACA
This sequence comes from Doryteuthis pealeii, assembly GCA_023376005.1. Lineage (NCBI taxonomy): Eukaryota > Metazoa > Mollusca > Cephalopoda > Myopsida > Loliginidae > Doryteuthis > Doryteuthis pealeii. Next base: position 2,751,507 of record CM042177.1, read on the forward strand.
TAAAGTGATTTATCTTTTCCTGTGATTTTGTAAATTTTTAACCTCCTGTGCATTTCCTTAGAAAATAATTCAGCGACATCATTGGTATATAACAAATAATAGTCGCCTATACAGCTTGTACAGTGGATGTCAATTTTATTTATATACTAGCAAAAAAGGCTCGGTCCATGACCGGACTAAAAAGTTTTTAACACCAGTTAATGAGTGGGTAAGAGAGAGAATAAGAGGAAAATGATTCATAGAAGTTCATAAAAAATGTAATCCCTAACATCTTATTATAATGGAGATTGTGGGTTTGTCTGTCTCTAACCGAAACTATATTACTATACAAGTCACAATTCCTTTAGTTATTTACATCATATTCTCCATGATTTTATTTTTATTTAAACCTCAATTATTAATAAAATTGTTTTACATTACTTACCTGTTGACCATATCTACATACTAATAACATGCAATTGTATTTATATATACACCAAAATAGCGGTTTACAGTGTGAATGGGAAGGCTAATTTGCATATTGATCTTAAAAAATTGATTTTAATAAATATATACTTAGTATTATTGATTTCTAATTGTTTGGTTTTATCTTATTGAATATGAGCAAAAATCTCTTCAATAAATCTTAAAAGAAATCCATTAACAAGAAGAAATAACTGTAATATTATTCTTTACTTCCTATTTTAACTAAACAGTTTAATTAGGAAAATTTACCAATGAAAGACGGGAGTAACGGAAAATGATGGAAGAGTTAGTTTCAAAGTTGTTCTCTTTTTCAATCATACCCCCTCTGTTCAAAATCTTTTTATCTACATTCTTATTCAGTTTCATTAGCCTTTCTAATTTAATATGATATTTTATCATAAAATTTAACTAAAATACTTTCACCCGGAGGGTGCATATATTTCTAGTGATTATAATAGAATTTTTTTAGAAATAAAAAAAATTCGTCTTTTTTCTATTTGTTTTAAAACAAGTTCATAGCCTGTGCCGACGAGTGGGGTGGAAAGTTTTTTTTAATTTATTTTGGACCTCGTCTGTCTTAACGCTACTTCAAAGCTCGATTTGTGGGAGATGGGATGGGGTAGTTTTTATTTTTTTAGAAATTAACATTCGTATTTTTTATTTACATACAATAATGTATGCTGTCTGCTGCCTGTTAAGTTCAGACTAAACTCCTATCGACGTGAGTAGGGTGGGGTGGAGGGAGAGTATACGGTATTTAAAAAAAATTCTTAATTATTGAAATATATCAAAATCATATATATATATATATATATATATATATATATATATATAATATAAATTAAACAAAACAGATTTTATGTGTTTCTTAGTTATAGGCATATCAAGTAGTATGCGAGATTTCAAATCTGAATAACCGCTCGTTTGTGAGTTATAAGTCGACACGTACATGCCAAATCGTACCAAACTTCCTTTTATATATATAGATGTATATAAGAACATTCCCTGAATTGAAATTGTTTAAGTTCGTTCCCTTGACACTAAACCTAAGTAAACAATTCCTACTTACGATATCAATTTTTAAGAGTAACATTTTAGATATCTCATGTCTATTTGAACAATAAAAACGGCTCGGTCAGAGTAACAAGTTAAGCAACCGCGAGCCTGTTCAGAACTCAGATGGGTGATTAATGAGGTACAAAACTAGCTGTAAGCAGCCTGAGGCCAAACCAAGCAAAGCTAAGTAAATAACACGATATAACAGGATCAGAGAAGTTAAACAATCATGTCTGTTCACTACTTACATGGGTAACCACTGAGGAACAGTCGGAACTGTAAACAACATGAGAGCAAACTAAGCAAAGCTTAATGAATAACAGCATTATATAACCAGATTCCTGGAGTTAAGCAACTATGAGCCTGTTCAGTAGTCAGGTGGGGTGACCACTGATATACACCAAATTCCTCAAGTTATGTAGTTGAAGTTAGGACAGACGTTTGGGGTACCCAGTGAGACTTGAACTCTCGTAATAGTCTAGTTTACTAATCATTGCCCCACCTGAGGCGCCATAAATACTCATATGTATTCATATTTATAAATCAGCAAATATATATGCTATTATACATCAATTCTTGTTTTTCTCTAGTTTTCTGAAGTTAAGCAACGGTGAGCCTGGTCAGAACTTATATGGGTGGCCATTCAGGAACAGCAATTCCTATAAGCAAACGAATACCTTTCTGCCAAATCAATCAAAGCTAAATAACTGTTGCCATAATACAAACAAATCACTCAAGTTAAGCAACGAAAGCCAGGTCAGTACTTATATGAGTGGCCACTTAGAAACAGCAGATACTGAAAGAAGCCTGCATTATTCTAGATTAAGCAAAGTGTCGTAAATAACAAGTTAAGCAACGATGAGTCTGGTCATTACTCAGATGGGTGACTAAGGGACAGCAGTTAATATAAGTAATCTGAAGCTATTTGCCAGACAATCAAAATATAAAATAATAAGTTAAGCAATGAGGATCCTGGTCATTAATAATAAGGTACAGAAATATATATTTATAACATTATTAATAAGTTAAGCAACGGTGAGCCTGGCCATTACTTAGATGGGTGACTACTACGGGACACTAGTTAATATAAGTAATCTGAAGCCTATGTGCCAGACAAATCAACGCATATCAAATAATAAGTTAAGCAATGATGGTCCTGGTCATTAATAAGATGGTACAGAAATGTATATTTATAATCATTAATCACAAGTTAAGCAACAATGAGCACGGTCATTACTTAGATGGGTGACTACTAAGGAACAGCAGTTACTATAAGCAACCAGAAGCCTATGCGCCAGACTAATCAAAGAATAATAATTAACAAGTTAAGCAACGTCATTACAAAGATGGTACAGAAATGTACAATTATAATCATTAATCACAAGTTAAGAAACGATGAGCCTGATCATTACTTAGATGGGTGACTACTTATTAACAACGGGTAGTGTAAGCAACCTTAAGCCTTTTAACCAGACTAAGCAAAGTTTAGTAAATCTTAAGTTAAGCAATGATGATCCTGGTCATTAATAAGATGGTACAGAAATGTATATTTATAATCATTAAAAACAAGTTAAGCAACGATGAGTTTGGTTATTACTTAAATGGGTGACTACTAAGGGACAGCAGTTAATATAAGTAACCTGAAGCTTATGTGCCAGACCAATCAAAGCATAATAAAAACAAGTTAAGCAATGATAACCCTGGTCCTTACTAAGATGGTACAAAATGTATACCGATGACCATTAATATCAAGTTAAGCAACCATGATCCGGGTCATTACTTAGATGGGTGACTACTTATTAACAACGGGTAGTGTAAGCAACTTTAAGCCTTTTAACCAGACTAAGCAAAGGTTAGTAAATCTCAAGTTGAGCAAAGATGAGCTTGGTCATTACTAAAATGGTGTTACATAATTATTAGAAACCTGATATTTATGGCAATAGTGTAGAAATCAAAATGGCCGCTATAAGCTACAGCCCACAGCCTTGAAGGATGAGTGACAAGGCTTGACCTCAGTCCTAACCTTCCGGTGGATACCGTGAGAACCGGTAAGAGAGGACCCTCTCTTCCGGTTTAGATAGTAAGTAAGTCTCAGTCAGTCAGTTAGCAAGTAGGAGCCGAGCTCGTAGGATGTAAGTCTCAACTGCGCAGATGTCTGGGTTGGGGATTGAAAATAAAGTAACATCAAAGTAAATCGAAGTCTTGTGTTTATTACCTAAAAACTAACAATGACACAGGGCTTCTGATAAGGAGAAATCCCTAAAAGAAACCAGACCCGAAGTCCCCAAGAAAATCCAGACCTTAGAAGAGACCAGACCAAGATAGACGATCAGAATAGCAAAGCCGGCCAGAAGAAAATACGACCAGAAGTAAGAAGTAAGAAAAGGTATACAACAATGGTGCAGAAATGTATATTGACAACCAGTAAACACTTCTTATTTACGATATCAATATTTTTTATGGATTAATTTTGAAGGCATGTCAACCTGCCTAGGCTTATTTTATGATTAAATATTATAAAATCTCGCTAATCATACGTTCATAAATACATTTTAGTATAGTTCTTTCTTAATGGAACTGGAATCTCACCGTCAGATGCAGTTTAATTTCATACACGGGAAACTCCTTTGTGGGGTCTGAATCCTCTGCTGACAAGGCCTATAAATGTTTTAAGAGAACATGTTTTGCAATATTATTTTAAACTATCTCAGATCAATTTTAATCACAGATTGAACACTAAATAGGAATTTGGGTCAGTGTATGTGTGAGTGGAAAGTCTTTGATCTGTTCCATTGACCCCGAAATTGAGTGGTTGACTTCAGAGATTCTAGTGGTGACTCACACAGGAACTTTATCAGGGTCAAAAGCATTTTGAAAAATATAATAGATATAAGGAAAATATCGTTTTGGTTTTTGTAGAATGGTCTGTTGTCAAGTATCAGCTGTGCAAACCCGCTCAGTCAGAGAGGTATCCAGTCTAGTTTACCGCTTTATATGTAGGTGGTATTTCGGTTACGTAATGTATTTTGTCAAAGGAACTAAAAGTAAAGCACTATTTTGGGATGAGTTTAGACAACAAGTTATATCACTCAGGTATTAATCAGGTAATGAGGGCGAGTGGTCTAATGATTAAAATCGTGGAAAATAGACCCGTCGACCCGATTTCAATTCCTGAACGAAGCTGCTTGCATTTCACATTCATACGCTTGGAAAAGGTATGAATCCAATTCTCTATGGCTAAATAGCAGGGCAGACTGGGCTCTTTTACAATGGCTAGGTAACCAGTCTAGGAGAAGGAATACTCTGAATTCAAACATGTTAAACTCCGCTGAAGAAATTGACCTGTCGCATTCTCGTGCGGAGGGGTTGGTAAATATATATATTAATCAGGAAGCGTGTGGTGTAATGGTCATAGGAAATGGACTCGTCGCCCCGAGATCAAATCATGGATGTGGTAATTGCATTTCACTTAGCGCTAATACCCTTGGGAAAGGTATGAATTCTACTCTCCCTCCAGCTATGGGTAAATAGTAGGGCAGGCTGGGCTCTTTAACCTTGGTTAGGCAACCAGTCTAGGAGAAGAAAAACTCTGAATTCAAACCTGTTAAACTCCGCTGAAGAAATTGACCTTGTGTAGCATGCTGCTCGTGTGGAGGGGTTGGTATATATATATATATATATATATATATAATACTAGCAAATATATGCACCCTCCGGGTGCAAGTATTTAAGTTTTAATATAATAAAATATCATATTAAATTAGAAAGGCTAATGAAACTGAATAAGAATGCAGATAAAAAGATTTTGAACAGAGGGGGTATGATTGAAAAATAGAACAACTTTGAAACTAATCTACATCATTTTCCCTTACTCCCGTCTTTCATTGGATAAATTTTCCTAATTTAACTATTTAGTTAAAAATAGGAAGTAAAGAATAATATTACAGTTTTTTCTTCTGTTAATGGATTTCTTTTAAGATTTATCCCCGAGATTTTTTATCATATTCATTAAGATAAAACCAAACAATTAGAAATCAATAATACTAAACATATATTTATTAAAATCAAATTCTTAAGATCAATATGTAAATTAGCCTTCCAATTCACACTGTAATCCGCTATTTTGTTGTATATATAAATACAATTGCATTTTTTTAGTATGTTGATATGGTCAAAAGTCTTAATGATGTAAAACAATTTTATTAATAATTGAGGTTTAAATAAAAATGAAATCATGGAGAATGTGACGTAAATAACTAAGGGAATTGTGACATGAATAGTAATATAGTTTCGGTTACAGACATACAAACCCACAATCTCCATTATAATAAGATGTATATATTAATCAGGTCCTGACTGCTATTATATATTGGGCTTACAGTGTATAGTAAAAGAGCGATAAGCTTATGATGTCAAGCTTAGTACTTTAAAGATTTTGATAATCTGATGATTTGGCTTAGAGTCAGGAGACATAATCCACTTTCCTTTTAATGTACGGTAAACAAATCCTATTTGATATACAAGAAATGGAATGTAAATTATAAAGAGCAACTAATTATTTAATTATTGGTATATATCATTTATAATTACTAGCAAATATATGCACCCTCCGGGTGCGAGTATTTAAGTTTTAATATAATAAAATACATTAGATTAGAAAGGCTGATGAAACTGAATAAGAATACAGATAAAAAGTTTTTGAACAGAGGGGGTATGATTGAAAAATAGAACAACTTTGAAACTAACTCTTTCATCATTTTACATTACTCCCGTCTGTCTTTGTTAAATTTTCCTAATTTAACTATTTAGTTAAGATAGAAAGTAAAGAATAATATTACAGTTATTTCTTCTTGTTAATAGATTTCTTTTAAGATTTATTGAAGAGATTTTTGCTCATATTCAATAAGATAAAACCAAACAATTAGAAATCAATAATACTAAGCATATATTTATCAAAATCAAATTTTTAATATCAATATGCAAATTAGCCTTACCATTCACACTGTAAACCGCTATTTTGTTGTATATATAAATACAATTGCATAAAGTCGTATGTATATATGGTTAACAGTCTTAATGATGTAAAACAATTTTATTGATAATTGGGTTTTAAATAAAAAATAAAATCATGGAGAATGTGATGTAAATAACAAAGGGAATTGTGATTTGTATAGTAATATAGTTTCGGTTACAGAAGAAAAAACTCACAATCTCCATTATAATAAGATATTATTCATATAATTATATAATTATTTGTGTAAAACAGGACTAAACAATTTTGGTTTGATTTGCTATTTTATTTTTTGTTTTATAGCATATCAACGTTCGTGTGTTATTTAAAACCAATGTCATCCTTGTAGAAGAATAGTAGTAGTACTGTTTAATCCATAGTTGGGACGAAATTCTGGAGAGAAGAAAATCTTGTCTATAATACTGTTGTATATCCTTTCTTACTTCTTACTTCTGGTCGTATTTTCTTCTTTCTTTGGTTCTATCTTCTAATATCTTGCGTCTGGTGTTGACTTGGGGACTTCAGTCTGGTTTCTGTTAGGGATTTCTCATTATCAGAAGCCCTGTGTCATTGTTAGTTTTTAGATAATAAACATAAGACTTCGATTTACTTTTTATCTTATTTTATTGTTAAATCCCCAAACCAGACATCTGCGCAGGTGAGACTTACATCCTACGAGCTCGGCTCCTACCTTCTAACTGACTGAAACTTACTTACTATCTAAACCGGAAGAGATGGTCCTCTCTACCGGTTCTCACGGTATCCACCGGAAGGTTAGGACTGAGGTCAAGCCTTGTCACTCATTCTTCAAGGCCGTGGGCTGTAGCTTATAACGGCCATTTTGATTTGTAACAATGCAAACTGGCGTTTTAGAGTTTGTGAGAACAAAATTTAACCTAGTTTCAGCGTTTGTTCAACTTTTTATCGGTTCGTACAGACTAGAAATAATAATTTATATGGTTTACATTATGTCTTAAAACATAAACTTTACACAGTATTTAGGACAAACACACGTACATGGTCACACAAGAATTCAACATGCTTGCGACAAAAATACATACAATAGGAGAAAGAATATTATGAACAAACAAAAATATAGTAATATAACGACGTAAAACACAGAATATAAAGAAAAAATATTCACAGTAAGAAAAAGCTATTGATGTGCAATAGGAGTTTCAGCAAGGCCTATGTTAACGTTATCTTTACTTCATTAACAATTATTATTAGAAGTGAACTGGAGCTGCCTTTACAGGGACTTATAAGATTACTGCAAGTCTTCTGGATTATACAATATTCAATGCCTCACCTTCTGATACTAAGCTATACAGATTATGGCGTTGATACCCTAAAACATGACTAAAGCAAGGTTTAATCAGGTTCAAATGATGAGTAGTCCTTGGGATTTGTTATCATCCTGAATTAATTGGGAATTTGGATTATTTGGACTATTGCCCAGACATCTATTGTTATCTGCACAACGTTTCGGCCGATGTGCCTCCGGCGATCTTCAGGTATTTCTGGTCGAACTCGGGAACCTTATCGAAATCGGGAACCCCCTCCTCGAACTTGGGAACCTTCTCTTCGAACTCGGGAACCTTCTTGTCCTAATCAGAAGCCATCATGGAACTTCGAGCCTAAACCTTTATTCAGTCCACAATCTAATCATGAGTGGATATAGACGTTGAGTTAATACAGCTCTACGTGACAGATTTCAATAATAATCAACTCAGCTAAACACTTGTTAAGCTGTTGATTATTCTATGTTATTTGACTAGGATTGAACCTACAGCCTATAGATAACTGTCACGTAGAGCTGTATTAACTCAACGTCTATATCCACTGCGCTATGCGTCCAATTGGAAAATTTAGAGTGAATTTTGGAAACTTATAGACCTAATGTCTTGTTTTACCTAGAATACCTTTATACATATGTATGATTTTTTACCTTGGCTCATATTGTGTTTTTTCTTCTTTTTTAAAAACTGGGAATAGAAGTCTTTTAAATTCAAATGGGTCCTTCCTACAAATTAAATGGCTTACATGGACTAGGTATTTTATAGTAATTAGACGATTTATTTTTCCCAGAAAGCAACGTCAAATTGCAATGTTTCAGACAGGAAGTTGTCTATGGCTCATACCAATAAGATATCGCAACATAAAGTAAAGACGTCGGGGTGGTCTAATGTCTGTATAAGCCAGGCGGCGAGGGAGTCTATCCCCTTTTCACTGGTGCTAGATCAGTGGTTCTCAACCGGGGTCTATATGGACCCCGGGTACCATATAAATTTTTTTGTACCCAGGCAAGCAAAATATATTTAACTATAAAAATACAATGGGATTTTTAAACATCGAATGGCTATGGAGAGGGTCCACCAGAGTAAAATAGGATTAAAAGGGGCCCGTAGGTAAAAAAAAAAAAAGTTAAGAACCATTTGTGCTAGACCAAGGAGATTGTTTTTGCGTCTGAGGTGCTGCACCATACCTACCATCAGTTCCTCACTTTAAATCACAGATTCCTGTGCTACTCATACGCTGAGTTAGCAAGGGACGGTATCGAACCAAGAATCTTGCGATTCCTAGTCCACACACACACACACCACACACACACACATATATATATATATATATATATATATATATATATATACAACAACTCCCATGAACCCTCCCCTCACATATATAAGAGCATCAAAAAAATAACCTACCTCATAGAGGTTCTTCACGGAACAAATGGACATGCTACTGTTAACACACTCGTCTACCCGGATTTTAACAGCATGTCAAACCCACAAAAACACTTCAACTTTTATAGTTCTTCTATAATGCTCCCTTTCTAATAATCTATCAACAATTTCTTCAAATAAGAAATTTTCTCCTGACGATGACCTAAGGTCGAAACTAGTTGAGAATAAACAACACACAAGAAATATTCCTGATTGTCTTAATACTTTTTGTTCACACCTATATATATATATATATATATATATATGTGTGTGTGTGTGTGTGTGTGTGTGTGTGTATGAGATCTGCTTTGTGATAGATAGATAGAAACATAAAGATATACATGTAATACCCTGGGATAGATAGATATATTGGTAGATTTAAAAAGACCATGATAGATAGATAGATAGATAGATATGAAAAGATTGACTTGCAAATATTTATGCAAACAAACAGATACATAGATATGACAATGAGTAATCGATAGATCAATAAACCTGCATCAAAAGACAAAATTTATAATAAGTCTTTTCTCCGACAAAAATCACTTTTCTATTCAATGCGGCTTCTTCTGTGTGTTTCTTCTTCTTGGGAAGACGTCCAACTTTCGATTGATTTCGGCTCCTCCCACTTCTCCTCTGAATCTTTTTTTTGTTTTTTTGTTTTTTGTTTTTCATCAATTTGGGATTTACCAAATAATTCCTAACCTGGAATCTAGTCCAAACTTATTTCCTTTTCCCCGCCTTTTTTTTTCTTCTGTTTTTTTTTTTTTTTGAACATGATATGGGAATCTAGTTTTGTTAAGTATAAAGGCTTGTATATCGTTTTTAGGTACTAATATATAGGTGTTTTAAAAACGTAAACAATGACACAGAAATATATATATATATATATATATATATATATATATATATAATATATTTTTGAAGGCGTAATAATGCACATTTATGTTTAAAAAACATATTTATTTTTTTTTTTTTTTTTTTTTTCCTTTTATGAGTCATAAATATATATTATATTTAGGACTCATAAAAGGAAAAAAAAAAAAGAAAAAATATGTTTTTTAAACATAAATGTGCATTATTACGCCTTCAAAAATATATTATTACATTTTAATTAATGCTTCGAACTCACTATAAAAATGATGATATAAAAAATCTTTATATATATATATATATATATATATATATATATATATATATATTTGAAGGACATGTGCTTAATTGAAGTCATACCTAATTTTGAACATTAATTAATTAATAGTTAATGAATTTTAGGCGGGCATATATGTTCAAATGTAAGGCTAAACGAATCGAGAAAATGTCAATCCCTGAATGTACATTTCGATCTATTAGGTCTCATCAGCAAGGTTATAGACATGGGAGACTGCTCCGTGTGTGACTCGAAAATTGTCGGCTTAAAGCCATATAAAAAATAAACACATTTGTTTGTTTACTTAATGTTGTGATGTTAATCCAACAGTAGTCAAAAGAAGTCAAGTCGAGGTAGGGTAAAATAAGACAAGTGGATTTACAATAATGGTACAGGAACAGCTAGCTTGGCGTTAAACGGTAACAGTACAACCTTTTCACTCGGTGTCTCACTATTTATAGTGAGAACCGGTGTATATTCTCCACTGTAGGAACGGCCGGTACAACACTTAAGTTCATATATATATATATATATATATATATATATATATATATATATATATATATATATATCCAGCAGTTCAGAAGAAACGTTACAAACGACCCTGAAAATTTAACGAAATAAAACGAAACTTAACATTCAAAAACTGAGTTTCTTATATTTCACACTAAATCCTAAAGAATATATATTATAGACAGATATACATATATATATATTTATATAAATCCACACACACAAAAAAAACAACACACACACACATATATATGTATATATATATATAAGAATTTGTTGATGGGACAGAGCAACCCAAAGTCAGACTATCACTACCACCTGATTAATTAATACCCAGTCATAAACACAGCCCCTTAAGACAAAGAGAAGGATTGAAACCCGAAACCTATTCAGTATTTCCCAGAAAAATATATAGATATAAAGCCTAATGAATTTTCTGTTTACCATTTTCAATAAAGTTAGTGATCTGATGAAACTAATAGATATACACAGATACCTGTGGGTAGAAATAGATCTATAACGGTAGAAAGATCGATTTTTAAGACTTTTTATCATAAATTGTTTCTATATTATATAATATTTATATATATATATATTTTACAAACCCCTCTGCACGGGCATGATGTGACGCACATTAATTCCTTAAGCGGGGTTTAACAGGTTTGAATTCAGAGTTTTCCTTTTCCTAGACCGGTTGCCTAACTAAGGTTAAAGAGCCCAGTCTGCCCTGCTATTTATCCATATCTGAGGGAGAGTAAGATTCATACCTTTCCCAATGGTATTAGCGCTAAGTGAAATGCAATTACCACATCCAGGATTTGAACTCGGGGCGACGAGTCCATTATAATATTATAATATTTATATATACTAGCAAATATATGCACCCGCTGGGTGCAAGTACTTAAGTTTTAATGTAATAAATATTGTATTAAATTAGAAAGGCTAATGAAACTAATAAGAAAAGATAAAAAGATTTGAAACAGAGGGGTATAAAGATTTTACACAGAGGGAGTATAATAAAAAATGGAACAACTGAAACTTACTCTTCATCACTCTCGTCTTTCATTGTTATTTTTTCTAATTTAAATTTAGTTATAAGAGGAAGTAAAGAATAAAATGACAGTTATTTTATCTTGTTAATGGATTTCATTTAAGATTCATTGAAGAGATTTTTGCTTATATTCATTAAGATAAAACCAAACCGTTAGAAATCAATGATACTAAGCACATATTTATTAAAATCAAATTTTAAATATCAATATGCAAATAAGCCTTCCCGTTCATACTGTATGCCGCTATTTTGTTGTATATATAAATACAATTGCATATTATTAGTATGTAGATATGGTCAACAGTATTAATAATATAAAACAATTTTATTAATAATTGAAGGTTTAAAAGAATGAAACCATGGGTAATTTGACGTAAATAATTAAGGGAATTGTGACTTGAGTAGTGATATAGTTTCGGTTACAGACAGAAAAATACACAATCTCCATTATAATAAGATATATCTGTATGTGTGTGTGTGTGTGTGTGTGGATAGATAGACATATAGATACATAGATAATAGATAACATATTTCTATTTGAAAAAGCTTTTGGTATGCATCATAACATCTCTTCTTAACAATGGCCTGAAGTTAGTATGAAAAAACCCCGAAACGATCGAACATGGAATACTAAATATATATACATGTTGCGTGTGTGTGTACGTCTCTCTCTCTTCTCTCTCTCTCTCTCTCTCTCTCTCTCTCTCTGTGTGTGTGTGTGTATCACTGAGTATTGATACACGCCCCAGACTAAAGATGGCCGAGTGGATAAGAAGCCTGACTTGGTTTCCATCCTGACTGGAGGTAGCCTGCTAATGTTTAGCCACACTGAAGGGACCTGATACTTCGAAAAATAAAGTAACTATATATATATATATATTAAATTTTTACTTGAAGGCACTTACAACGCATGTATCGCATAAAATTCGATACTTTTTCTTATAGAAATGAACTTGACAAGTGTAATCCCAACAAAGGATGGCTCGATGTGTAGAATACCGTACAGACTGTTTCGACTTTATTAAGT
>CM042177.1:2769505-2772005 GCA_023376005.1 Doryteuthis pealeii
TTTGTTGTTCTTTGATCACGGAGAAAAAAGCGGAAATCTTTTCCTGTGTATAAACTTTTCTTACTCCGATTTCCATATCTTTGACGCCTGCCCGTTGGCGGAGCAGAGACATAAAGGCACGTCTCCCCGGGCTCAACTCTATTAATGCTAATTGTACTTTTCCAGAGTCGCCTGATCACGTAACTCTCTAAGCCAATGAGATCCCCGCTGAGGTGAAACTTCGGCAATCAAACTCTCAGTGATTTCTCATTGATTAGTATTATTTTAAACGACTCTTGGATTATTTTTTAGGCATAAGACGTGCTGAAGATCACGACTTATATTTATAAACTGTTCCAAAACAGCAGTGACTGAATCGTCCAATCAAAAACGCCCAAATATTTATTTACTTTACTATTTAAATGCGTTGATGACTTGTCTGAGAATTACTCGCTGCAGGACAGAACAACAGACGAGGATTATACAACTTTCTAAGGACGGATCAGTGGACAAGGATTAAAACTGATGCTACGTCTTTCTACTTCAAGAAAGGATCAAACTCTATGCCACAAGGGATCTCCAGTGTAAAACTACTTTCAACTACAGTTCTAAAATGGCTACACGAAGCGAACTCTACAATACCTGCTAAAATGATAGGCTATGTCTATCCATTATGTAACTCTAGTATAAAACGCACACCGGGTGGTTGAATCTTTTATTCTATGGATTAACGATTTGTTAAAGGGTTATCTATGTAAGTGAAGTATTTATTCAAGAAGTGACACAAAAAACACAAATGGAGACCGAATCTCCATTATATTAAGATTTGTTTAAAACAGCACACAGCATCCCAGTGCTGTTTCCATCTGGCCTTTCCTTCCTAAAAAAAGGGCGAAAGTAAAAAATTAAAAAAGATTAAACTGATTATAGAGTTGTTCTTTATTCTATGTATTGACACTTTTGGGTATGGTAATGTAAGCAGTGAAGTAGTTTTTGTGACACACAACCGATATCGAATCTCCATTATATTAAGGTTTGTTTAAAACAGTATACAGCATCGCGCTGTTCCCATCTGGCCTTTCCTTCGTAAAAAGGGCGAAAGTAAAAAATAATTTTTAAAACTGATATAAGAAAATTGCCACTAGAAGGAATAGACTTTGCTGCTAAGAAAGACAACTCCTATAAAGAACTAAGTTCACATTTGCTGAATCACTCAATGCTAATTAGCATAGAACAAAACGCCAGACAAAGCTCCTCACTGGGTCTTTTCTCTCCGACCTAGTGTACAAAACATATTCATCCATTATATAGGATAATAAAATCGTTGTTATTGTTAACAGTGTGTTATCTCAATCTTAGAGATGCAGTAACTACGGCAGCTCATTTCCACTAATTTCTCAACCATCACAAAGATGCTCCGACCAAGTTGCATCGATCCCAGTTCTGCGGATCAAAGGAATACGAAAGTGCAGCTGGCTGGAGATACATGTGGTAGTCACGAACTAATTCATCTTATCAAGTACCGTGACTGACATAGGACCAGATCTGTTAGGGTCCCATCTGTGGGTTAAATACAACAAAACAAGTTCTAAAAAAATGTGTTAGAAATTGAGTTTACCATTGAGTACCTATCAATAATAAATAAACAAAACGACTTTGGCACAAAATAACCCAATGGTTGACATCCTATAAATGTTGTAAGCAGTGATGTAGTTTTGGTGAACACAAATGGATACGAGTCTCCATTATATTAATTTTGTTTAAAACAGCACACATCATCCCAGTGCTGTTTCCATCTGGCCTTTCCTTCGTAAAAAAAGGGCGAAAGTAAAAAAAAAAAATTAAAACTGATTATAGAGTTGTTCTTTTTTTTATGTATTAATAATTTGGGTATGGTAATGTAAGCAGTGATGTAGTTTTGGTGACACACAATGGATACCGAATCTCCATTATATTAAGATTTGTTTAAAACAGCATACAGTATCCCTGTGCTGTTCCATCTGGCCTTTCCTTCGTAAAAAAGGTGAAAGTAAAAGATAATTTTTAAAACTGATATAAGAAAATTGCCACTAGAAGAAATAGACTTTGCCGCCAAGAAAGACAACTCCTATAAAGAACTAAGTCCACATTTGCTGAATCACTCAATGCTAATTAGCATAGAACAAAGCATAGAATAACGCCAGACAAAGCTCCTCACCGGGTCTTTTCTCTCCGACCTAGTGTACAAAACATATTCATCCATTATATCGTTGTTATTGTTAACAGTGTGTTATCTCAATCTTAGAGATGCTAGTAACTACGGCAGCTTATTTCCACCAATTTCTCAAACCCATCACAAAGATGCTGCGACCAAGTTGCATCGATTCCAGTTCTGCGAATTAAAGGAATACGAAAGTGCAGCTGGCCGGAGATACAAGTAAAAAATATTTTTTTAAACTGATATAAGAAAATTGCCATTAGAAGAAATAGACTTTTCCGCTAAGAAAGACAGCTCCTATAAAGATACCGAGTCTCCATTATA
>CM042177.1:2774505-2804505 GCA_023376005.1 Doryteuthis pealeii
GTAAATTTTCCTAATTTAACTATTTAGTTAAAATAGGAAGTAAAGAATAATATTACAGTTATTTCTTCTTGTTAATGGATTTCTTTTCAGATTTATCCCCGAGATTTTTGCTCATATTCATTAATATAAAACCAAACAATTAGAAATCAATAATACTAAGAATATATTTATTAAAATCAAATTTTTAAGATCAATATGCAAATTAGCCTTCCCATTCACACTGTAATCCGCTATTTTGTTGTATATATAAATACAATTGCATGTCATTAGTATGTAGATATGGTCAACAGTCTTAAGGATTTAAAACAATTTTATTAATAATTGAGGTTTAAATAAAAAATAAAATCATGGAGAATGTGATTTAATTAACAAAGGAAATTGTGACATGAGTAGTAATATAGTTTCGGTTACAGACATACAACCCACAATCTCCATTATAAAAGATATATATATATATATATATATAATATTATATATATATATAATCACAAGTACTCTCAATACTGATGCTCTCAAGATATAGTGACCAAATTGTATTGCATAGATACAATACAACATAACCACATATCAATAAACTAACATTACATATATATACTGATAGATTATATTAATATATATATATTTATATATATATATATATATATATATATCACCAAGTGCTCTCTAATACTGACCTTGTGCTCGAATCGGATTCTAAGACGCATATAATCGTTTATATTAAAAATAAACATTACACACAATGAACCAAATTGTATTGCAATCAATATGACAAGATATGATATTTTCTGGTTTCGAATCCCAATTTTTTTTAAGCATTCAAATCTCCACGAGAAGAGTAATTAGAATTCATAGCTTTCTTTCTAGTTTTTGTTTTTTTAACAGTCATTAGCATTTAAAGTTTTTCTTTCACACTTTTTGAATAATTATTAGCCTTCAAATCTCTTTTTTCCTCCCATTGAGAAAATGTCATTAGCATTCAATGGTTTACTTCTCTCTTTGTTCGTCTCTCTCGAGTAGAATTATGAACATTCGACGCTTTTTCCGCATTTTGAAAAGCGTCATCAGTGTTCAAACATTTGTGGTCCACTCATTTCTTCATTTGGTGATGCAATGCTTAGATTACATTTGTCAAACATGGCCTACTAGTATATACGGCCCCATCTGATACAGTAAGAGGCAAAAAATAACAGGCCGATTATATTTTAATTCATTCTGGTCGCTTATAAACTTGACGCAGAAAGGAAGATAACTTTAAAAATTTAACAGAAAATAATAAAATAATACCGCTATAATTTATTAGTCATTATTTTAATTTAATTTTAATTCTTTTCAAAAATTAAAATACGTTATTTATACTTTGTCTTTCACTAATCTACGAATTATAACGGCTGTGATTTACCTTGTTTTTATGCTTTTCAATCACGTATACGGTCTGTTTTGCCTAAGAGGTTAGTTTGGTAAAATTACTAACGCATAACTTTTTGCATTTAAATATTGATTTTTTTAAAGTTTTTCGCGATAATTTGTTTACAAAAATGGTTAATCTTTTCATATTACAATTCTGAAGAAAAAAAAGAAAACAGTTTGTGTATTTTTGTATACTTTTAACATTTTCCAGCCTAAACCTACAGATTGACTATCAGGCCAATCGGCCTGTTATTTTTTGCCTCTTAATGTATCATGTGGGGCCGTATAATATTAGTAGGCCGTGTGTCAAATAAAATCATCAACAGCAGATATGACGTCATAGTTATGTATTTTTCAGTCAATCAGCTTCTCGTCCTACTCTCGTAATTCCTGATCCATGGATAACGCTGTAGTTTCTCGCCTACCAATTCTCGTTCAAATGGTATCCTAATATATAATTATATATACTAAGCAAATATATGCACGCCTCGGGTGCAAGTATTTAAGTTGAATGTTAATAAATATTAGATTAAATCGAAAGGCTAATGAAACAAATTAAGAATTCAAATAAAAGATTTGAACGGCCGGGGGTATAATGGGAAAAATAAACAACTGAAACTTACTCTTTCATCATTCCGTTTTTTAATGCTAAATTTTCCTAATTTAACTATTTAGTTATAGGAAGTAAAGAATAAATTACAGGTTATTTCTTCTTGTTAATGAATTTTCTTTTAAGATTTATTGAAGAGATTTTTACTCATATTCATTAAAATAAAATCAAACAATTAGAGAATCAAGAATACCAAGCACATTTTTATTAAAATTATTCAAGTTTTTATTTTAAAAAAGTTTTTTAATAATATGCAAATTAGCTTACTGTTTACACTGAAACTGGTATTTTGTTGTAATATATAAATACAATTGCATGTTATTAGTATTTAGGTAAGGCCAACAGTATTAATAATGTCAAACAGTTTTATTATTTAATTGCGGTTTAAATAGAAATAGAATCATGGAGAATGTGACGTAAATAACTAAGGGAATTGTGACTTGAGTAGTGATATAGTTTCGGTTGCAGACAGAAAAACACACAATCTCCATTATAATAAGATGAAGTAAGCTGGATGTTGTTTTATTGTTTAGTATTGTGATATTAAATAAGTTTCCCCACCTTAGCAGATTTAGATTTGGTTTATACTTTTCGATTATGCAAGGTGAATGTCGATCGAAGTTAAAACTGTTTTCACACTTTGGGTTTACGAGAATTTTGTCATCTGTGCTGTCCATATAGATTCGGTTTTTTTTTAAAGATATCTTGTGTTGCTTCCAATTTATTTTGGTGGCAAATTTTGCAAGATATCTCATATACACCTGCTTCTTATCAGATTTAATTATTTCTTCTTCTCTCTTCTTCTTCTTCTTCTTCTCTTCTTTCTTCTTCTTTTCTTTTTCTTCTTCTTCTTCTTTTGCTCCTCCCTCTCTTCTCCTCCTCTACTTCTTCTTTATTTATTTGTTTGTTGGTTGTTGTTGTGTTGTTCTTCTTCTTCTTCTTCTTCTTCTTCTTCTTTTCTCCTCACATTCTTCTTCTTTTGCTTTCTTTTTCCACTCTTCTTGTTTTGCTTTCTTCCTTTTCTTGTTTATTTTCTTCTTCTTTTTCTCTTCTTCTTTTGGCCTCCTCCCTCTTCTTCTCCTTTCCTCCTACTTCTTCTTTATTTATTTGTTTGTTTGTTGTTGTTGTTGTTGTCTCTTCTTCTTCCTTTTTCTTCTTCTTCTTTATTTCTTTGTTCTTTGTTGTTTGTTGTTGTTGTCTTCTCTTCTTCTTTCTTCTTTTTTTCGCTCCTTCACCTTCTTCTTTTTGCTTTTCTTTTTCCTTCTTCTTCTTTTGCTTTTCTTTTCTTCTTCTTCTTTTGCTTTCTTCTTTTTCTTGTTTCAATTTCCTTCTCCTTCTTCTTCTTCTTCTTTCTTCTTCTTCTTCTTCTTTGCTTTCTTTTTCTTTTTTGCTAGTTTTACTTTCCTTCTTCTTCTTTTCTAGTTTTACTTTCTTCTTCTTCTATTCTTCTTCTTCTTCTTCTGTCTTCTTCTTCTTCTTCTTCTTCTTCTTCTTCTTCGTTTCGTACTTTTCTTCTTCCTTGTTGTTTTGCATTCTTTTTCCTTCTTCTACTTTCTTCTTCTTCTTTTGCTTTTTTCTCCCACCTTCTCCTCTTCTTCCTCCTCTTCCTCCTCCTCCTCCTCCTGCCTCTTTCGTTCTTCTTCTTTTTAAATATTGATCGTTTTGTAAGTTCTGGTTATGACGTGAATACTGAGATCTTGCAAATTTGGAGTCGTCTTTATTTGCAGTCGAAATTGTGTGTAATTTTAAGAGTCGCATCAACAATTCATTCTTGTTCATTTTTTGTTGATTTTTGTGTGCATATACTTTCTCTATACTTTCTACCTTTTGTCTTTTAGCATTGTCTATAAAAGAAAGAATATACCGAAACAATTTAAATGCATTTTCGACCTATTTTTTCTTCGATTTTAAACTGGGAGTTGAAAATTCTAAATGTCCCTAAACAGAAACTTATTAATATTCCTTATTAACATATTTATTTTAAGAGCAACCTGTCTCGGGTTATTTTATGCTCAGATTTGTGAATCGTGTTTATTCTAAATATGTTAACAGGATGTTGATTTGGTTTGGTTTGGTTTGTTTTACGGCATATCAACCTCGGTGGGTCATTTAATGCCGACAAAGTTTTGAAATAAATTAATTCTTAATGGATAATACACTTTTGTTTATAACCTCATATTTCTCTATTTAACCCATAGATGGGACCCTAACAGGTACTACCACCCCGGGACAGAGTGGGCTAGGGAGCAATGGTGATGAAGGGGTGCTCAACATTCCCCAAACCTCCAAAACTGGAACCTCACCATCAGATGAGTTTAACGTCATTTCCAGGACATTAACAGGAGGTTGAAAATTCTAAATAGTCCTAAACAGATACTTATTAATATTCCTGATTAACATATTTATTTTAAGAGCAACATGTCTAGGGTTATTTTATGCCTAGAGGTTACGGAATAGTCTTCATTCTAGATATGTTAACTGGGGGTTAAAATTTTTTAAATACTCCAAAACAGAAACTTATTGATATTCCTGATTAACATATTTATTTAGAGTAACCTGTCTAGGGTTATTTTATGCCTAGAGGTTAGGAATTGTGTTCATTCTAGATGTTAAAGTCAATCAATCAACAATTATTTCATCATAAATATAATTATCTCTTTGCCTGACAAATTTAATACAAGAGCAAAAGCTGCCCTTGCAAACCAAATGGCATGTGCTGTGAGTTCAATATGCACTAAGAGCTCCGAAATCTTGGCCTTGTGTCAGAATTCAGCAAAGATTCATAACATGTTTATCTTCTTTAATATCCAACCCACATATTTAGGGCCAATGCAAATAACCTCATGGGTCCCGTTTGAAAATATTATACAAGGGGCCCTACTCTACTACATGTCAATTACCATGAAGTTTTATTGATATGAAATATATGAAACCTGCTCTTTCGGGGCCATCAATCAGGCATTGGGCTCCTTCCGGTCGGGGGTGTGGGGCTTTGAGCGTAGTACGCGCCCGGCCCTGCACATATTGACTTAACTATTTCTATTGGGAATGTAAATAATGATTCTTTTTTAAATTCTCAGGAGTTTTGCATATTTTCCAATCGAAAAATTTATTTTCGATGAAGAATTGGGAATTCAGACATAGAATAACAAAAAAGAAAATTTCAAATAAATAAAAACATTCCTTTGAAACAAAAGATTAAATACCTGTTATCTAAAGAACCCTGAGATAAATAGATAAATAAATATAATATATATATAATATATATATATATATATATATATATATATATATATGGAAATACGGTGAGGAAATATTTTTCTATATATATATAATATATATATATATATTTTCCATACATACGTGTGTGTATGTATGTGTGATATGTGTCTAAGCATATGAATATGAAAAAACAAATATTCGGATGATGTATTTATTCATGAAGGATTAAATAGTTCAGCCTACGCACACGTGCATTGGATATATTAACCATTATCAGGTCCAAATTAAGAATTAATAATATTTTAAGATGGTTGATATATCCTATGCATGTATAAAAACCGAAACGCTCTATCGTAGGTAAAACCATTTATTCATTTATAAATAAAACATCCACTGAATATATTTATTTTGTTTTTGTTTGTTTGTTTGTTTGTTTTTCATGTTAATTCTGTCGGATTTATTTCCAATTTCTTTATATATACTAGCAAATATATGCACCCTCCGGGAGCATGTATTTAAGTTTTAATATAATAAAATATCATATTAAATTAGAAAGGCTAATGAAACTGAATAAGAATTCAGATAAAAATATTTGGAACAGAGGGGGTATAATCGGAAAATAGAACAACTTTGAAACTAACTCTTCCATCATATTCCATTACACCCGTCTTTCATTGGTAAATTTTCCTAATTAAAGTAAAGAATAAAATTACAGTTATTTTTTCTTGTTAATGGATTTCTGTTAAGATTTATCCCCGAGATTTTTGCTCATATTCAATAAGATAACACCAAACAATTAGAAATCAATAATATCAAGCATATATTTATTAAAATCAAATTTTTAATATCAATATGCAAATTAGCCTTCCCATTCACACTGTAAACCGCTATTTTGTTGTATATATAAATACAATTACATGTTGTTAGTATGTAGATATCGTCAACATTCTTAATGATGTAAAGCAATTTTACTAATAATTGAGGTTTAAATAAAAAATAAAATCAAGGAGAATGTGATGTAAATAACAAAGGGAATTGTAACTTGTATACAAATATAGTTTCGGTTAAGACAGACAAACCCACAATCTCCGTATAATAATAATAATAAAATATATATATATATATATATATATATATAATGGTATTAAAAACGTTGTTGAATTGAATTTATTTATACAAATTTGGCATTGCTAATATTGTCAATATTTCGATTTCTTCAGAAAATCTTCATCAGAGCATAATGATAATTGGCACCGTTTTAAGATGTGAAAGTTTTTAATCCGGATTCTTCAAGAGAGAAACAGAGAATATTTTCAATTTAAACTGGAAATATTGTTCTTTTTTTTTTTTTTTTTTACAAAAAGCGTTTTTCATAGCATTTTATCTATACATATACCGTCGGATTCATTTCCTTACTCTTAACTCATATATATATATATATAGAGAGAGAGAGAGAGTCATCCACAGACACGTGTTTCGACTTATC
The DNA here is from genome assembly GCA_023376005.1 of Doryteuthis pealeii. Classification (NCBI taxonomy): domain Eukaryota; kingdom Metazoa; phylum Mollusca; class Cephalopoda; order Myopsida; family Loliginidae; genus Doryteuthis; species Doryteuthis pealeii. The sequence goes on from CM042177.1 coordinate 2,781,231, forward strand.
AAGTCTCTTCAGTGTGGCTAGACATTTGTAAACTACCTACAGCCCGAATTGAAATCCGTCGCCTGGGTAGAGGAGGGATTTTTTGAAAGTTAGTCTCGCAGATCCATTAATACTTATCGCGATTGAGATCCTCGCTGGTTGCCCCATAAAAATCCCCATGGAAATATATAGCAATATAGTAAGAAATTTCCATTCAATGATTTTCATTTTTTTAGATAAGATATAAATGATGCAATTAATTCAATCAATCAATATTATATTTCAAAGCGAAAAAAAAAAAAACATTAAAAAAAAGATAAACAAAATAACATGCAAATTATTTTCCCTTCTTTTACTTTTCAAATTTGAATTTTTAAATATTTTCCCAATTATCAAATCATTATTTTGGCTCAAAAACCAAGCCCCGGAGATATTTGTTATGTATATATATTTACTTTGTCGTTAATTATATTATTTTCGAAGTTTCCTCTGGACATACAGATACACACATCTGCCCTTTATATATGTGCTAGTAGCGGCTACCCGGCGTCGCCTGGTTAGAGGGTTTTTTTTAGTTAGTCCCGCAGATCCATTATTACTGAATCGTGTGTTGAATCCTCGTGTGATTCTCCATTTAAATCCCTATGTAAAATAATAGACCTTGCATTGATCCAGCTACTCTGAAAAGAAATGTTAATATCTACTATCTAAATATTTAAATGAAAAAAAAAACTCAACGCTGTTATCATTTAAATTTTATTTTTTAATTATCTTTACGAATATAAATCAAATCTTCATTATATTTGCTCAAAAACTAAGCCCTGGTGATATTTAATGTGTATATATATATATATATATATATATATATATATATATATATATATATTTACTTTGTCGTTAATTGTTTATTTTCGAAGTTTCCTCCAGACATATAGATACACACAACTGCTCTTTATATATGCTTAGACTAGCAGCGGCTACTCGGCAACGCCCGGGTAGAGGAGAAAAAACGTGGTTTAATAATCGTTTGCAGATCTATTACTAGTTAATAGCGAGTTCGAAAAACTCCATGCTATTATCATTTAAATTTTATTTTTTAATTACCTTCACGAATATAAATCAAATCTTCATTATATTTGCTCAAAACTAAGCCTGGTGATATTTAATGTGTATATAGATATATTTACTTTGTCGTTAATTGTTTTATTTTCGAAGTTTCCTCCAGACATACATATACACACAACTGCCCTTTATATATGTATAGATAGCTCTTCCCTTATTTGGAGATTGCAAAAACGTGATTCTAATTTAATCCAGTTCCAAATGATAAAGTAAGTGTTTAGCTTCTTGCCGACATTTTGATAACAATACATATAACAAAAAAATTCAGATTCAACAGATTAAACATATACGACTGTATAAATTATTTACATAAGATAGAAATATTTGATATCCTATAACTGTGTGCAAACAAATGATTATATACAAACAGAAAATGCAATGGACAAGAGAAGATATAGTTTATGATTATAAACAAACATTTACAAATAAATCAAATTTTGGCATAAAATAAAGAGTTGATATGCTGTTAAACAAATAGACGAAACTATTTAATGTTTATCTATTATAAACATAAGAAAGAAAGGAAGAAAGGAAGGAAGGAAGGAAGGAAGGAAGGAATAGAGAGGGGTATAGAGAAACAGAATGAGATACAAGTTGGTTTTCAGACAGGAAAAAGAAAGAAAGAAAGAAAGAAGAAAGAAAAACAAATAGAAAGAGATAAAAAGAAACAGAATGGGATACAAGGTGCATTTTTAGATAGAAAGAAAGAAAGAAAGAAAGAAAGGAAGGAAGGAAGGGAGGGAGGAAGGGAGAATGGAGAGAGATAGAGAGAAACATAATGAGATACAAGTTGGTTTTCAGACAGGAAAAAGAAAGAAAGAAAGAAAGAAAGAAAAACAAATGGAAAGTGATAGAAAGAAACAGAATGGGATATAAGTTGCATTTTAGATAGGAGAAGAAAGAGAAAGAAAGAAAGAAAGAAAGAAAGAAAGAAAGAAAGAAAGAAAGGGATGGAGATAGAAGGAAACAGAATAGGATACAAGTTGTATTTTATATAGAAGAAAGAAAGAAAGAAAGAAAGGAAGGAAGGAAGGAAGGAAGAAAGAAAGAAAGAAAGAAAGAAAAACAAATGGAAAGTGATAGAAAGAAACAGAATGGGATATGTTGCATTTTAGATAGGAGAAAGAAAGAAAGAAAGAAAGAAAGAAAGAAAGAAAGAAAGAAAGAAAGGATGGAGATAGAAAGAAACAGAATAGGATACAAGTTGTATTTTATATAGAAGAAAGGAAGGAAGGAAGGAAGGAAGGAAGAAAGAAAGAAAGAAAGAAATAGAGAGAGGTATAGAGAAACATAATGAGATACAAGTTGGTTTTCAGACAGGAAAAAGAAAGAAAGAAAGAAAGAGAAAGAAAGAAAAACAAATGGAAAGAGATAGAAAGAAACAGAATGGGATATAAGTTGCATTTTAGATAGGAGAAAGAGAGAAAGAAAGAAAGGAAGGAAGGAAGGAAGGAAGGAAGGAAGGAAGGGAGGAAGGAAGAATGGAAAGAGATAGAGAGAAACATAATGAGATACAAGTTGGTTTTCAGACAGGAAAAAGAAAGAAAGAAAGAAAGAAAGAAAGAAAAACAAATGGAAAGAGATAGAAAGAAACACAATGGGATACAAGTTGCATTTTAGATAGGAGAAAGAAAGAAAGAAAGAAAGAATGGAAGGGCGGAAGGAAGGAAGGAAGGAAGGAAGAATGGAAAGAGAAAGAGAGAAACAGAATGAGATACAAGTAGGTTTTCAGAGAGAAAAAAGAAAGAAAGAAACAAAGAGAGAAAGAAAGAAAAACAAATAGAAAGAGATAGAAAGAAACAGAATGAGATACAAGTTGGTTTTCAGAGAGAAAAAAGAAAGAAAGAAACAAAGAGAGAAAGAAAGAAAAACAAATGGAAAGAGATAGAAAGAAACACAATGGGATATAAGTTGCATTTTAGATAGAAGAAAGAAAGAAAGAAAGAAAGAAAGGAAGGAAGGGAGGGAGGAAGGGAGAATGGAGAGAGATAGAGAGAAACATAATGAGATACAAGTTGGTTTTCAGACAAGAAAAAGAAAGAAAGAAAGAAAGAAAGAAAAACAAATAGAAAGAGATAGAAAGAAACAGAATGGGATACAAGTGCATTTTAGATAGAAGAAAGAAAGAAAGAAAGAAAGAAAGAAAGAAAGAAAGGAAGGAAGGAAGGAAGGAAGGAAAAATGGAAAGAGATAGAGAGAAACAGAATGAGATACAAGTTGGTTTTCAGACAAGAAAAAGAAAGAAAGAAAGAAAGAAAGAAAGAAAGAAAGAAATGGAAACAGATACAGAGAAGCAGAATAAAATAAATACAAGTTGTCTTATGTACAGGAAAAAGAAAGATAGAAAGAAAGAAAGGGAAAGAAATAGAGAGAAACAGAATGAAATACAAGTGATGACAATAATTGACCAAAATAAACATAGAGAATATAAAAAGAAATCAAACTACTGAAAAGTCCGTACAAACACAAATACATGATACAAAAAATGTAAACATAATGCATTTATTATTATCTGCGTTATTCGGATTATTCTCCTCATCTTCATTGTTATCTGTACAACGTTTCGGCCGATATGCCCTCCGACCTTCTTCAGGTATTTATTGTCGGACTCGAGAACCGTCTCGGACTCGGGAACCTTCTTTTTGGACTCGGGAACCTTTTTTTCGAACTCGAGAACTCTCTTAAACGTTCATCTGTGTGACTTTTAAATTACTTATAGAGTGAAGCAACGTATAAACTGTCAGCGCACCAACTACCTCAGTACTACCAATCACAGTGGGTAGCTTCGGTGACATTTCAGAAAAAAAAACATTCAGAACTCAAGAAGATATTTGCATATTTCACATGGAGTGAAGAAATGCGCAACATGTCAGCGCACCAACTACCTCAATACTACCAATCATAGCGCGTTGCTTCGGTGACATTTCAGAGAAATAAAATTCTGAACTCATTTGCATACTTTACAGCTAATTAGCATATGTCTGTGAAGGTGTTCTGTTGAGGTTAAGGATTGTCGCTTTAAAAAGTGACAATCAGTTAGATTGATCAATCATGGGGGAGGGTTTTTTTTAAATGCAAGTGACATTTTATTAAATGTAAAACAAGTTTTTATCTTTTATTCTCTCGAAGGAAATAATGAATACAATACTTAAAATGCTAATTAAGGTATTTCGTTTTTGTCAGTCAAATTTGTTTTTATTTAATTAAGAAAATCACAAAAATGTTTCTTGTAATTAATTTAGAAACATAAGCGACAACAAAACTTATTTTATTGTTTATTTTTTTACTCGTCGATATTTTTTATATTAGCAAAATCCTCGTTGCTTACCGCCCTGTCGACTGAGGCGTTAGAATGCACCGACTGCACCTCTGCAGAGGGGTAAGTCTCCCCCAATGGAGCCACCTGTTGGCCGTATGTGGTGACTTGTGATGCTTAAGGATAGAGCCCAGGTGGATGAGCAGTTCATGGCTTGCAATACTCCACTTTGGCCCTATCTTGGGCTAGACGGGCAGTCGGAGAGACCCCCTTCGATCAATCGGCTGGTCACATCAAGCCCTAGCACCTATATGATTTTCCCAACCCTATTGCCCTTATGGCAAGCCCCAGCCCCTTTTTTATCATATGGGTGCTAGAAGGCGGTGGCTGCGGGTCTACATGTCCTAGGAATGACGTTAAACTCTATCTGATGGTGAGGTTCCAGTTTTGGAGGTTTGGGGAATGTGGAGCACCCCTTCATCACCATTGCTCCCTGGTCTATTCTGACCCGGAGTGGTAGTACCTGTTAGGGTCCCATCTATGGGTTAAATAGAAAAACATGAGTTGATAAAGAAAATTGTAATATCCATTAAGAATTGATTTATTTCAAAACTTTATCGGTATTAATTGACCCACTGAGGTTGATATGCCGTAAAACCAAACCAAACCAAACCTCGTTGCTTAAACGAGGGACATTCTATAGATAAGGTGAATTTTGTATAAAATGTTGGCAATTAGGAAGCACTTTTTACAGTTGCACATCGTTTTTATATATAGGAGGGTCATTCAATGAATAAGGCAAATTTTGTCTAAGGAGTTGGCAATAGGAAGCATTGTCTATAGTTTCATGTTTTTTAATGAAATCAATTGATGAGACCGTTCATGTCTCAGAGGCCTATCAGCATGACCTTCTTTACCGACTGCTGCGTGCAGAACTTATTATTAATCTTACCGGATGTTTAAAAATCCTACTCACCAAATGGCTGAGTTTTTCTTCTAAACCGGTGGCTCTAGCAAGGCTAGAGAGCTATGTAACCCGTTGAAAATGCCAGGATTATTTAGTTTGAAAATAGCAGGGCAGACTCGGCTTTTTAACCATAGCTAGGTATATATATATATATATATATATATATATATATATATATATATATTATAATGGAGAATGTGTGTTTTTCTGTCTGTAACCGAAACTAACTCACTACTCACGTCACAATTCCCTTAGTTATTGACGTCTCATTCACCATGAATTTATTTTTATCTAAATCTCAATTATTACTAAAATTGTTTATTACTGTTAACCATATCTACATACTAACAACTTGTAATTGTATTATATATATATACAACAAAATAGTTGTTTACAGCATGAACAGGAAGGCTAATTTACATATTGATATTAAAAATGTGATTTTAATAAATATGTGCTTAGTATTATTGATTTCTAATTCTTTGGTTTTATCTTAATAAATATGAGCAAAAATCTCTTCAATGAATCTTTTAACTCTTTTAACTAAATACTTACATTAGAAAAATAACAATGAAAGACCAGAGTGATGGAAGAGTAAGTTTCAGTTGTTCTATTTTTCGATTATACTACACTCTGTTTCAAATCTTTTTATCTACATTCTTATTTAGTTTCATCAGCCTTTCTAATTTAATACGATATCTTATTACATTAAAACTTAAATAGTTGCACCCGGAGGGTGCATATATTTGCTAGTGTATATATATATATATATATATATATATATATATATATATATATATATCTTTCAACAACAGAAAACTATATATATATAATATATATATATATATATATATATATATATATATATATATATATATATGTCATTTTCAACGAAATAAATAAAATATTATAACTAGAATTCAAATTGAAAATATGCCCCCATCACTATCGCCACCTCCAATATGCTGCTTTTTACCTAATAATTATGCTGTAACAGTGATAATATTTTAAAAGATTTAAATCTATTTCCTCAAATGAAGGAAAAGTTTGGAAGAAGAATATTTTGTGTGGCAATTTCTTATGTTAATTTGCAACTTTCACCACATGGGAGACATTTCAGTTTGAAAATCGACCTACCCTAATATATAAGGCTTATCTCCAAGACAATAATCCACGGTCCAATAGGTTTTTTTAAAGTAAAAAAATCGTTTACCGTTTAAGAAATTGACATTGTGCCACATCTTGCTCGTGCGGAGAGATTGGTAAATACATAAATATTACTCTCTGATAATAATTTACAATCTATTGTTTTTGGCAGCGGGAACAGTCCAGTAGATAAATCACATTTTTTCTACTGCAATTAGATTCGTGGTAATTCTTGTTTTCTTTTTAAGTTTCATGCACCAAAAACAAGCGAAATTTACACACTGAAGAGTTATTGTGGAATCTGATAACGGAGGAGAAGGGCTGGCTGTTTTCTTGCCTGCAAGGACCGGTTCGCACGCGCGCCTCGTTTTGTCTGCGAGCAGAGGTAACGAAAAAATCCTCACGAGGTTTTGGCATATCTAGGAATTCCTTGCTGCTTTGAAGATTCTTTGAAACGCGTGCATCAACTCAAGTCATCCTCATCTCACCCCCCTCCTGTATCACCCATCAGCATCATCAGCATTAGCATCAGCATCAGCAGCAGTGCGATGTTGTCCCGCCACGAGCACTTGTATCGATTTGGCGATTGACAGTCTACAAACAGAATAAGCATAACTTGCCTCGAACCGTTCGAAAAGTTGCGGGTGTCAGTAACCTGAGCGATTGTAAAGTGTATTTATGGCCTCATAGGTAGATACTCCTTTATATTACATTATATATATATATATATATATATATATATATATATATATATATATATGAGGTAATGCTGGATAGTTATCGACTTCACTAAGGAAGGAATGACCAATTAGAAGAAGAAGAAGAAGAAGAAGAAGAAGAAGACAAATCAAGAAGAAGAAGAAGAAGAAGAAGAAGAAGAAGAAGAAGAAGAAGAAAACAAAAGCAGAAGAAGAAAAAGAAGAAGAAGAAAACATACCAAGAAGAAGAAGAAAACAAAACAAGTAGAAGAAGAAGAAAACAAAACAAGAAGAAGAAGAAGAAAACAAAAGAAGAAGAAGAAGAAGAAGAAGAAGAAGAAGAAGAAGAAGAAGAAGAAGAAATCAAGAAGAAGAAGAAAACAAAACAAGAAGAAGAAGAAGGAAAGAAAGAATGAAAGGATAAAACTAAGAAAATGAAGAAGAAAAAGAAAACAATTAAGAAGAAGAAAAAAAACAAAACAAGAAGAAGAAGAAGGAAAGAAAGAATGAAAGAAAAAGAAGAAGAAAAAAGATAAAGAAGAAAACTTAATCAGAATAAGAAAACAAAACCACAATAATAATAATAATAATAATAATAATAATAATAATAATAATAATAATAATAATATAAGAAGAAGAAGAAGAAGAAGAAGAAGAAGAAGAAGAAGAAACTAAAGAAGAAAAAAGAACACGAACAAGAAAAAGAAGAACAAAATGAAGAACAAGAAGGAGGAGGAGGAGGAATTGTGAAAAAGGATAAAACAAACAAAATAATGAAAAATGTAAAGGCCAACTCCAAGATGATTTGGCGCCCTAGGTAATTCTTTTGATGTGTGCCTCCTTGAAATATTTTGTTAGCTAATGTAAGTACAGTAACCTATTACTGCATTGTTTCTAACTCTCGAAATACCATTGATAACATAATTCTCATCTTGTGGCTTTATTACTTGATCCATGTAAATAATCAATTAGTATTATTACATTAAGTCAATAAACAATTCATATAAATGTCAATGAAACTATTTTTATTTATTATTTTATTTTAGGGTAACCTTTGAAAAATAACATATCAAATCTATATAAATTTTTAACACAGAAAAAGATCTGGTAATAGTGAATGCGTATATATATATATATATAATATATATATATATATATATATAATACTAGCAAATATATGCACCCTCCGGTGCAAGTATTTTAGTTAAATTTTATAATAAAATATGATATTGAATTAGAAAGGCTAATGAAACTGAATAAGAATGTAGATAAAAAGATTTTGAACAGAGGGGGTATGATTGAAAAATAGAACAACTTTGAAACTAACTCTTCCATCATTTTCCGTTACTCCCGTCTTTCATTGGTAAATTTTCCTATTTAAACTGTTTAGTTAAAATAGGAAGTAAAGAATAATATTACAGTTATTTCTTCTTGTTAAGGGATTTCTTTTAAGATTTATTGAAGAGATTTTTGCTCATATTCAATAAGATAAAACCAAACAATTAGAAATCAATAATACTAAGCATATATTTATTAAAATCAAATTTTTAAGATCAATATGCAAATTAGCCTTCCCATTCATACTGTAAACCTCTATTTTGTTGTATATATAAATACAATTGCATGTTATTAGTATGTAGATATGGTCAACAGTGTAAGTAATGTAAAACAATTTTATTAATAATTGAGGTTTAAATAAAAAATAAAATCCTGGAGAATGTGATGTAAATAACTAAGGGAATTGTGACTTGAATAGTAATATAGTTTCGGTTACAGACATACAAACCCACAATCTCCATTATAATAAGATATATATATATATATATATATATATATATATTAAAATAAGTGTATTTTGGTAGGAAATGAAGGTATGATTTTGTGTCTCGTTTTTAAGGAGAACGAGTAGTAGCAAGGAATTGATAGTGGGAGGTAACAACAATTGGTAGTGGGAGGTTGTATAAAACGAGACACGAACCCATACCATCGTTTCCTACCTGATGATGGCAAACTGTATTGCCGAAAGCGCTCGTATCGAAACCTTTGGTGGACTGTTACACCAGTTCCACCCAGACACCAAAAATATGGCCCGACAATTAGAAAGGATCAACCATAAACTCGTCCGACAAGAATTGTCTGTACAGTTCAACAAAACTTGTATATATATATATATATATAATATATATATATTATATATATGTGTGTGTGTGTGTGTATGTGTGTTTGGTTGAACTCGAGTAACAATTCCTGTCGCACGAGTTTTTGTTCCTTTCAAGGTGTCTGGCCATCTTTTTGGTGTCAGGGTTGAACTGGTGTAGCAATCCACCAAAGGTGTCTCTACTGCATCGTTCGTTCGAACTACTACCAATTCCTACTACCTCCCACTACCAATTGTTACTACCTCCCATTACCAATTCCTACGCTACTGCTCGTTTTCTTTAAAAACAAGACATCACGAAACATACCAACAGTTTCCAACCTGAAGATGGCAGATCGACATGCCTAAAGCGCTCGTAGAGAAACCTTTGGTGGATTACTACACCAATTCCACCCTGACACCGAAAAGATGGCCAGACACCTTGAAAGGATTGAACAGAAACTTGTAGGACAGGAATTGTCACTCGAGTTCAACCAAACATGTTTAAAAGAGAAAATGCTGCCAAAATATACTTATATATATATATATATATATATATATATATATATATATATATATATATATGGGAGTAAATATGGAAAATCAATCCGACAATATTAAGAAAATTTGAAAAAAACAAATGTTCCGAAAATAGGATGAATTTATTTATCGATGTTTAAACATTTCGGTTTCTTTAAACCTTCATCAGGATGTATCTTGGTGTGAAGAAATTGATGGATGTTTTATAGATGACAGGAGATGAAAATCTTTATAAAATCTTTTTTGTTGTGTAACTGTATTTTTTCAGCGTTATATTTTTTTTATATATGTATATATTGTGGGTGGGTGGGCATGAAATAACCCACGAGGTTTAATATGCCATTAAATAAAACAAAAAAAAAACAAACCTTCTTCTTTGCATATCATGACATGTCTGTGACAGATTGGAAAATTGTATGATTTTAATGAAATAGAAATGAGGCCAATATGGCGGTTATACTTACAATACACGTGAACCCGTCAGTCATTTTTCCTTTTATTTATTTATTTTATTTTTTTTTTTTGAAAACTTCGAGGATCGCTGAAACAAATTTTAACCACATTCTCTAAAGATAACACTGGTTCTCGAGTGCGTGTCTCGCACTCCCGGCATCACGTATCGATCCGTCACTTCTCCAGCCACGAAAATCAATCACTGTCAGCGGGGTGATCGATTCTTGCTTCGAAAGAGAGCTGCTACCCAATTGGAGAGGGTGTTTACACGCTGACAGGTGCCCGATATAGAGCACTTGTTAGCGTTCTGGTCTTCAATTCTTTTAAAAGTGGTTTCTACCTCTGTCGGTGGGGCTTAGAATATACCAACTGTATCTCCCTCCTGCGAAATAATAAGCCTCCTTCCCCCAGAAAAAAAAGAGGTGTCCTGTGTATGATACTTAATTTTATGTAATCATGAGTCAGCATGATAGAGAACTGGGGAGCAATGAACATCCATTCATTTACCACAATAATGACGAGGACAGCAGTCCGAAAAATCAAAATAATAAATGAGTTAATGTTCGCAACTTTAGCTAATATACAAACACACACGCAGACACACAGACATACACATACGCACACACAACACACACACACAAAAATAAGTTAAAGGGATACATATCTTATAGAGTATTATACGAGGAGTGAAGGATTGATAAAATCCGACAAAATGTGGTTGAAAATAGAGGAAAAAGTGGATATAACAACACAAGAACCAAATTAAATTGATATTTTGCCTCAATATTTAGCGAAACCTTTTCAAAATTTATCGTGAATACAAATGTTTTTACAGTCTACTTTCGTACTGAAAAGGTATTTCTTTCGGTGGGTAGAAGATGAGGGTGTGTGGGAGTACTGTGTGAATAATATGAGAGGTGAAAGGAAAGTAACTAGGGGGGTTGTATGTTATAGAGAAAGGAAGTGAAAGGGAATGGGCTGGTTTTAATTTGTAGGGTATGGTATTTTATGGGATTCTTTATTGCGTTTGAAGAAATTTGATAGTCTGGTTGTAAGTTAGTGTGTGATGACTGCTGTCAGTGAAGGTTTGTGAAGATGGGGCATTGGAATATGTTTTGTACTGGTATATTCTAGAGTTTTCTTGTGAGTTTTTGAAATTTTTTGTTTATCCGTTTTCTATTTTGATTTTGTTCACTTGAACTACGATTTTTGCAATAGCTGTTACCAGGTGAAAGAAACCTGGCTTCTGGTTCACTACTCTTTAGTTTGCAATGAGCGTCGATTGGCATAGATTACGCAGGAGCTTATTATGTATGGGTTTAAGCAGTGACGCGTGACTGAAGTTTTTTTTATTTTAAGAGATCAACATTAAGATATTTCTATAGTTGGAACAAATTCTATAAAATGATTAAGAATAATTTTAAAAGATTGTTACAAGTTATGATAAAATATTAGGCATTTAACAAAAACATGAATTGACTGAAGAGTAAAGAGAATTTATAGCAAAAGTTTTAGATGAAATTTTGGAGCAAAAAAATACGAAATATTTTCCATCGAAAGAAAATCAAGCAGAATCTTAAATTTTAGGAAACTGAAATTTTTAACACTAACGCTCATTATAAGCAAGGCCAAATCAATCATTAATCAGCAAGGATTATATATATATATATATAATATATATATATATATATATATATGTTTGGAAAAAACAAACAGATGATGTAAAATTCGCTGACAGAATTCTGTTTCGACCCTTTATTGAAGTGGTCTTCATCAAGAGCGAGTTGTGTATGATAGAGAGGACGGTGAAAGTGGACCGTTATGAGACGAAAGTGGTGCAGATGAAATGTTCAATATTATAGCTGGAATTTTTTTTTTTTTTTTAATTTAAATTTTTTTTTTAAATTGAGAAAATGCGTATTCTGTTATGAAAATAAAATAAAATAAATTTTAACTAAATAGTTAAATAGTTTTTAGTAGAGAGAGGAGAGAAAGAAAAGCCAAACCAGTGTGGTAGTACCTATTAGGGCTCCTTCTACGTTTAAAATAAATCTGTTAAGATTAATAATTCGTATTGGATATGACCAAGTGCATTATATGGATGGAGAAAGAGATGAGACAGTTAATCGCATAATTAGCGAATACAGCAAACTGGCACAAAAGGAGTGCAAGTCTAAGCACATCTGGTGGGAAAGGCGCTCCACTGAGAATTCTGCAAGAGATTAAAATTTGAATATTCTACCAAATGGCATATGCCCAAACTATAACGCGTTCTAAAAAAGAAAGACATTAAATTCCCTGGGATTTTTTTTTTTTGGGGGGGATGTGGGGATATTGGGGGTTCATTTTTTGTCCATTTCTTTAAATTTATGACATAAGGTATTTAACCTGTATTCTGTTGAAAAAACATGCATGTGCATTCATTATCACTGCAACTCTCTCTCTCTCTCTCTCTCTCTCTCTCTCTCTCTCTCTCTCTCTCTCTCTCTCTTCACACACACACACATATATGTATATATAGGTTTGCAAATCGCATAGGCGAAAAACTGTCAGTACTTCATGTCAACGCTACCCTAACTCGTATATATATTACCGTAACACACACACACACACACACACACACACACATATATATATATACATATATACATATAAACATATATATATATACATATAAGCGTATATACACACATACTCACACATATACATAATCACACATATATATATATACATGTATATACACATATACGTACACACACACACACACACACACATATATACACACACGCATATATATATACATATATATATGCACTTATTCACACATATATTTAATCACACATATATATATATACAAGTATATACACATATACATACACACACATATATATACACACACGCAGATATATATATATATACACAGATATATATACACACACATGTATACACACACACACACACATATATATATATATACATATATATACATATAAACATATATATATATACATATAAGCGTATATACACACATACTCACACATATAAATAATCACACATATATATATACATGTATATACACATATACATACACACACAAATATTTATATATATATATATACACACACGCAGATATATATATACACAGTTATATATATATGCACATACTCACACATATATATAATCACACATATATATATCCAAGTATATACACATATACATACACACACATATATATACACACACGCATATATATATATATATATATATATATATATATATATATATACACAGATATATATATACACACATGTACACACATACACACACATATATATATAGATATACACACATACACACACTTATATATATATATGTATATATATATATATATATATATATATATATATATATATACATATACACACATATACATACATATGCGCATACATACACAAACACATATGGATTACCTAATGTTGCATACTCATATTTATCTAATATATGATATTCATATTTCCTTCTTCTTCTTAGTTGAATGGAATTCTCTCTTTATTTATTATCTGGTATCTGTCATTCTTATTCTGATATTTGGGCTTGTACTGCTATATGGATCTGAGAAGCTGAGTAACTGCCTTCTCTGTTCTTTTCCTTGGGCTTTTCATCTTGTCTTGGGATTTCTAGTCTCTTGGTTCGTTGGTTGTTTTGTTTAATTAACGAACACAAGACGATGTTGCTTTTATTAGAGCTCATGTATTATTTTACTTATCGAAGTCAGACAAACGTTCGTAAGAAATAGCCCTTTAGATAAACGCCATCTTGAAATCCGTATCGTCTCGTCGACCAGGCAAAGCTCTAGACCTTACAGAGACGTAAAACTCCAACACGACAAATATGGCCGAATCTCCTTGACCGTGACACCCACTCAGTTTTATTGTAGACACACCTCTTCGCCCACGTATTTTGTTTTTAATTAGTCAGGGTTTAAACACACAAATGCTTCTTTTCCCATTGGTCATGGTTTCCACCTACGCACTTCCTGTTTTTATGCGTCTGGTATCACACCCCATGCTTCCTGTCTTCCGGTAGCCACTTTTTGCTTTTATCTTCGACCGGATATATCTGTCACCTTCATCCACCGGGGTCACTGCCGGTCAAGGCAATATATTACACTAATCTGGACCAGAAGATCAGACCTAGTGTTAATTAACTAGCGGAAAAGTAAATTGCTATATAGTCAAGGTTGCGGTTCAAGCAGCCCACAGATTTAAATGAATACAAGTGAAAAGAAAAATACTTAGACCATGCCAGAGAACTAAAAAGATATGAAATATGAAGGTAATACCAAATGAACAATCCCCAAAGGCTAGGAAAATAGACTGGAGGAATTGAACATCAGAGGAAGAATCGAGACTAAACAGACCACATAATTTTTAAGATCGACTAGAATACTCAGAAAAGTCATTGAGACCTGAGGAGTCTTGCTGTCACTCAGACGCAACTGAAAGACCACCAATGGTGTGAAAATCTCGGAAGGCGTGAAATGATAATACTATACATGAATATTTATCCTTCAACGCCAAAGACAACATAGGTATTCAGTAGTAACGGATCTGCGAGATTAACTTGTTAACCATTACCACCTATGAGACGCCCTTATCAAGCGAGGATCTAACTCTCTATTCAGTAGTAATGGATCTCTGCGACTAGCTTGTTATCCATAATACCATCATGAGACTCGTAGCTCCTAAGACAACATACAAGAAAAACATAATAAGAAGCAGAAAACTTACACGCATACAGAAAACATTGCCACACACTTGGACAAACAAAACACTCTCCCTCCATTTCTGTTTCTCTTTGAAAGACAACACTTAAAACCATTTAATTAGAAACCTTGTAATATCAGAATAAGTGTTACGGCGAACAGAAAATTCTAAACGGCATAGTAATTACGGCTTGTTCAATCGCTCGACAGTTTTTTTTTTAAGAATCATTGCAAGAACATATTTTACCAAAGCTTTTATCTTGTCATATGATGTAGTCTAAGATGTGTGCTTTTTTTTTCTATTACTTTAAGTCAGGAGAGGGGAACCTGAGGTCTCAAGGCTCGAATGTATGGCTAGACATTTCTGCCGAGTTTCGTATGTCTTCTGTGAAACTCAAGACGCACTCAGACGATGAAACTGATTTTTATATAAGAAAATGTCTAAAACGCTCAACGTTTATACATACGTATATATATAATATATATATATATATATATATATATATGTAAATTTGTTTAAAAACGTTTCTTAAAAAAGAAAAAACGCACTGAATACCGCCTACTAGAGCCGCATAAAAACAAAAATGAATTGATGTTCACTCACCTCTCTGTAGATGCCCCATAACTATCAGTTTCACGTGTTTTCGTAGGGATATACAATCGTCAACCGCCCTGTCGTCTGGGGCCTTAGAATGCACCGACTGCACCTCTGCAGAGGGGTAAGACCCCCCCAATGGGGCCACCTGTTGGCCGTGGGTGTCGACCCGTGATGCTTAAGGATAGAGCCCAGGTGGATGAGCAGTTAATGACATGCAATACTCCACTTTGGCCCTATCTTGGGCTAGACGGGCGGTCGGAGAGGCCCCTCCGATCAATCGGCTGGTCACGTCAAGCCCTAGCACCTATATGATTGCCCCAACCCTATTGCCCTTATGGCAAGCCCCAACCCCTTTTTATCATATATGTGCTAGAAGGCGGTGGCTGCGGGTCTACATGTCCTGAGAATGACGTTAAACTCTATCTGATGGTGAGGTTCCAGTTCTGGAGGTTTTTGGGAATGTGGAGCACCCCTTCATCACTATTGCTCCCTGGTCCACTCTGACCCGGAGTGGTAGTACCTGTTAGGGTCCCATCTATGGGTTAAATAGAAAAATGTATTTATAAAAAAATTGTAATATCCATTAAGAATTGATTTATTTCAAAACTTTATCGGCATTAAATGACCCACTGAGGTTGATATGCCGTAAAACTAAACAAACCAAACAAAACCAAAACAATCGTCAAATGGGATTAGTCCATTATCTATCAATCAATAAATAAAATAATCAAGAAATGTAAGTAATATATATATATATATATATATATATATATATATGTTATATATACAAGAAATATATATATATACTTGTCGATTATGAGTTCGTCCTTGCTTCTCCAGCAGTGTCCCGCTTGTCTTGTCCGTCTTACTCGGATGGTTTGGGTGATATGTGGCAGGTGGCCGTATAGCTGTTTTCTCGTGGGGTGTTGTTTCCACGTCTTGTTCAGGATCACACGCAGCATGCTTGTGCAGCTCCCATCTAGTTTATTCTCTAGTCGCTTCGTTAGAGTCCAGGGGGAAACTCTCTATTTTTTACTATTTTACGATATTTAAAAAATACATATAATATAATCTTAACTATTACACAAGAAAAATAATGCAATATAATCTTTAACTATTACGCAAGATAGGGCCGGGTTAGCACTGTCGTAGAGCATTCGGCTAGAAACCACAAGGTTCCTAGTTCGATACCGAACTTATTGCTTAAGTGGTCACTCATCTAATTATTGAACAGGCTCATTGCTGCTTAACTTTGATGATCAACCAGTGCTTTCAGCATGCACTTGACCATAATTGTACATGTTGAATATTGTTCTAGGACTAAAATAAATTTTATTTTATTTTATTAAAATAGAAGCATTATAGTCCACAAAGAAAACTCAAAAGAGTTTGATGTAAATATGTATAAAAATGTATAAGAAAGTATGAAAAAGTTCAAAAATCCCAGCAATGCAAACCACGATAGTCACCGGAGATGTAGATATCCATATATTTTTGTTTTTTTCAAAAGACAGAATGAAAAAAGTGAATGGAAGTGAATCCGACATATGAAATTAATATTTTTAAAAAAACATCACATGATGTTAAACTGTCAGCGAATTTTAACATCATGTGTTTGTTTTTTCTAAAATATAATTTCAATACATATATATATATATATATATATATATATATATATATATATATATATATATACCAACCCCTCGGCACGAGCAGGATGTGACACAAGGTCAATTTCTTAAGCGGAGTTCAACAGGTTTCAATTCAGAGTTTTCCTTCTCCTAGACTGGTTACCTAACCAAGGTTAAAGAGCCCAGTCTGCCCTACTATTTATCCATAGCTGGAGGGAGAGTAGGATTCATACCTTTCCCAAGGGTATTAGCGCTAAGTGAAATGCAATTACCACGTCCAGGATTTGAACTTAAATTTGAAGTTAAATGCAATTATTATATCTAGGATTTGAACTCGGGGCGACGAGTCCATTTCCCATTACTTTAACCATCGCACCACGCGCTTCCTTTTATATATATATATGTATGTGTGTGTGTGTGTGTCTGAGAGAGAGAGAGAGAGTGAGAGAGAGTCTGTCTGTCTGTCTGTCTGTCTGTCCGTGTGTAATCTTCATTAGACATGCAAATATTGCCTGGTGACATGAGCATATATATTTTTCAAAGTTTCGTACGTTTGATTTGTGTTATTGATGACTTAATTTGAAAATACGGCGTCGAACTGGGTTGATTCTAATTAGCGTTTCTCATCTTAAATACTCATTGTGTCTATATATGTGTATAAGTATTCATTCAGTGTATATGTGAGCATGTCTGCATAGGTATTCATTGTGTATATGTGTTTATAGTTATTGTGTCTATGTGTGTGTATAGACATCCATTGTGGGTATATGTGAGAGCATAGGTATTCACTGAGTGAATATATGTAAATGTAGATATTAATTCCATACATATGTGTATGGATATTAACCGTGTGTATATGTGGATGTATAGCCATTCATTGTGTATATATGTGTATGTGTAGGTATTCATTGTGTGCATATATATTTATATTCATGGAGGCCGTCGTCTAATGGTTAGAATCGTAGGAAATGGACTCGTCACCGCGAGTTCAATTCCTGGACGAAGTTGTTGGAATTTCACATGGCGCTAATACCCTTGGGAAAGGTATGAATCCAATTCTCCCTCCAGCTATGGGTAAATAGCAGGGTAGACTGGACTCTTTAACTATGGCTAGGTAACCAGTCAGATCCCTGTGCTACTCATACGCTGGGTTGGCGAGGACCGGTATCGAACTAGGAACCTTATGGTTTCTAGCCGAATGCTGTACCGACTGAGCTAACTCGGCCTCTTAAATTTATATATTAAGCGAGTTATATATATATATATATATAATATATTATATATATATAATATAATATTGTGTGTGTGTGTGTGTGTGTGTGTGTTGAAAAGTAATAAGTATTGTGACAAATAAGCCACGATTATAACTAAATCCAATGAACATATGCACCCACATATATGCACAATAAATAAGTATACACTCACCTTCTTATATATATATATATATATATATATATATATATATATATATATATATATATATATATATATAGGCGGGCGGTGTATGATCTGTGTGTGTAAAAATATATAATGCATAATCTTTAGATGTATATGTGTTTATAGTATTCATTGTTGTATGTGAGTGTATACTTATATATATATATATATATATATATATATGTGTGTGTGTGTGTGTGTGTGTGTGTGTGTTAGCTCATTAGGTAGAGCGTTCGGCTAGAAACCACAAGGTTCCTAGTTCGATACCCGCCCTCGCCAACTCAGCGTATGAGTAGCACAGGGATCTTGGCGGTAAAGTAAGAAGCTGATGGTAGGTGTGGCGCGCAACCCCAGATGCTAAAAACAATCTCCTTGGTCTAGCGCTATTGAAAAGGGGATAGATTCCCTCGCTGACTGGCTGATACTGACTTTAGGCCGCCCCGTAGACTTTACTTGTGTATAAGTATTCATTCAGTGTATATGTGAGCATGTCTGCATAGGTATATATATATACATATATATATATATATATAGAGAGAGAGAGAGAGACAGAGAGACAGAGAGAGACAGAGAGACAGAGAGACATATATATATATATATACACACACACACACATATATATAATGTATATATATATAGGCGGGTGGGGGTATGAGTTTGTGTGTGTAAAAATATATAATGCATCAATCTTTAGATAAAGCCGGACGTCTTACTTAAGATATGTTCCCCCTTATCAAAAGAAACTAAAATAAAAACCAAAAAAACTGAGTTAAAAAAAAAATAGGAAAAATGACATCGCCCACTGTATCTACGATTCTCTTTGAAACCGAGATAGAGCGAAAGATAGATGGGGAAAGAAAACATAAAGAATAGATTTACCGGTTTTTGTAAACTGAAAATTATCAGAGAGGTTTCCTCTTACCCAAAGATTTTCGTCTGGCAGAGCATTGCGTAAGACACTCACACACACGCGCACAGACACACACACAGACGTGTGAGCGCACAGACACAGGAATACCATTTTCAACAAACCATACACACAAGCAGGTACCCAATTGAGACGGCTTCGTGCTCTGGCTTATTGTAGATAAATTTACACAGACTTACTTAGTCTTATGTACGCTGATTGGTACATACTTGGGAATGCATATATATATATATATAATATTATATATATATATATATATATATATATAATATAGTTCAATGAGAAATCAAAACAAATAAAAGTTTTTGCTTTTATTTATTTAATTACGGGAACGGTATTACGACCAGCGGTTTCTTGCTGAAAGCATTCATCGGGTAATACGAAAAGTTCCTTTAAAAATGACAGAAATTGTGTAAATGGTCAAATGTGTGCGTTTTTTTTTAACTGTATTCTCGTGTTTGCGTGTTTACGTGATGCGGAACTATCAACGCTCTATCACAGATATTGAGCACTCTTCTAATAACACTGTACGTTGGATTACTATTACTTTTTCTAGTATACTAGTGCCAAC
Source organism: Doryteuthis pealeii (assembly GCA_023376005.1). Classification (NCBI taxonomy): domain Eukaryota; kingdom Metazoa; phylum Mollusca; class Cephalopoda; order Myopsida; family Loliginidae; genus Doryteuthis; species Doryteuthis pealeii. Next base: position 2,801,459 of record CM042177.1, read on the forward strand.
CATACACATTAATATATATATATATATATATATATATATATTTGTATATGTATAAGTATTAACTTACCGGTGGGTATAAGAACGATCGTTGGAAGCGCACAATATCCAGAGGTTAAGGTTGAGAAAAAAACAAATACAAAGTGCTCAATACAATGTAGAGCATACATTTATTTTAAGAATGGAAAGGAGTAACCTACTCGAGTTTCATCGATTGATTCTTCAGGGTTACTTTAAATTAATCGAGTTTACGATTAATCTTAGGTGTTATAAACACGCCCGTTGGAATGGGACTTGTTTATAACACCTAAGATTAATCATAAATGTATTTCAAGTTACCAATAAGTAAATATGTATATAATGATATATATGATATATATATATATAATCGTAAACTCGATTAATTTAAAGTAACCCTGAAGAATCAATCGATGAAACTCGAGTAGGTTACTCCTTTCCATTCTTAATATATATATATATATATATATATATATACGCTCTTCTATATAAGGAATGGAGCACTCTGTGACGGCCTTTACACACAAAGCGATGTGTGTATTAAAACAGTTAAAATCCCCTTCCCATTCTGTAAGTGAAGACAACCTAAAGGTTAAGGTGCCGGACTGACACCCAATCAATCGGATTTTCAATTCCGGCTGTAGGTAGCTTGCAAAATGTCTAGCCACACTAAAGAAACTTGATAAGTCGAAACACGTGTCTGTGGATGACCCTATATATATATATATGAAAGTACGCAAACAGTTTTTTGATATGGCTATGCCGACAATTTTTGGAGAGAATATGTGCTTAATTGAAGTCATAACTAATTTGAAAATTAATTAGTTGATAATTAATGATTAGGCGAATATATCTGTTCAAATGTAAAGCGTAAACAAATCGAGAAAAAGTCATTCTCTGTATGTACATTTCGGCCTATTATGCCTCATCAGCAGAGTTATAGACTGGAAGCTGCTTTGTGTGTGATTCGAACCCTAACTGCCTGGCTATATATATATATATATATATATATATACTTTCATACTGTCATGCAGCATGTCTCCAAAAATGTAGGATATATCAGTTTATAAACAAAACGAGAAACCTGGGAAGACCAGCTAGTGTAACGGTTAGAATCCTGGCCTGTCAGCTAGACAGTGGGGGTTCGAATTTATATATATATATATATATATATATATATATATATATATGAGGCACTTATAGCTCTGTTGGTAGAGCATCCACCTTGTTCAATTCTGATCCTTGCCAACTCTGCGTATGAGTAGCACAACCTGAATCTGTGTGGTAAAGAGGAGAGTTGATGTTAGGTGTGGTGCTACACTTAATGCGCAAAAACATTATATATATATATATATATATATATATATATATATATATGTATATATATATCAAATCATAATCAACGTTATCTATCAATTAATTTTTTTCCTTACAATGCAACTCTCACGACATGTCTAAATCGGCCATCGACTCAGGCAGGTCTTCCGCATGGCATGCAGATTCCTCTCAGAGCTGATTGATGTCAGTGTTTGGCTTTGAAGTTGTCCACATAGTTGTTCACTTATGAATTTTTCCTTGCTTTTTCAGTATATATATATATATATATATATATATATATATATATTGTTGTGATGTTAGTTCAACAGAAAAAAAAGAAGTCAAGTCAAGGTAGGGTAAAATGAGGCAAGTGTATTTACAATAAGGTACAGGAACGGCTAGCTTGCCGTTAAACGGTAACAGTACAACCTTTTCACTCGGTGTCTCACTATTTATAGTGAGAACCGGTGTATATTCTCCACTGTAGGAACAGTAGGCCGGTACAACATATATATACCCTTATATATATACACACACACACACACACACATATATATATATATGTGTGTGTGTGTGTGTGTGTGTGTGTGTATATCGTGGTAGCGGAGACATGTTAACGGTGCTTGGTAGCCGACGTTTTGTCGCCAATGCAATTTTCAAACAAAGACAGGTGAGGTGATCAAGCGCCGTTGACTTCCTGTCTCAGATATCCATCTTAGATATACACGATCTATCAATAATATTGCACACTCTTTATTTATAATATAGTAACTATCTCAAAATACAAACAATCTATTGTTTATGGCATGTTGAAGGTCTCCGTTGAAGAGGAGGAGTAAGAACTACGTCAGCACATCAGAGTATCAGATGCACACAGCTTAGGGTACGACAATTTTAAGCAGGTTAGAAAAGTTTCAAGGGATTTAGTTGTTCCAACACATGATAGCTGAGAAAATATATCATTGTGTTTCCTCATTGTATGAGTAGCGCAGATTAGTTAATCTTATGTGTGCAGTAAAGCAGCTAAAGGTAGGTGTGATGATCCACCTAAGCAAAATAACAAATAAAAAAATCTCGCTAATAGTGAGGAATTGTCACGTATAAATGATGTACTAGATGTGAAAATACATTTTTGTTGGCAAAGAATTCAATACAAAATTCAGTATCTATCTATCTATCTATCTATCTATCTATTCGCGTATGAGTGTATTTGTGTGAATGAATGCATCAATATATGATAAGTCTCTCTCTCTCTCTCTCTCTCTCTCTCTCTCTCTCTCTCTCTCTTGTGTGTGTGTGTTGTGTATGTGTGTGTGTTGTTGTATTCTAACAATATTTTGAAGTTATCATCTTGAAAGGCGTTTATGTGTTGTTCGAAAGAGTTTTCATTAGTAAACCTAGTACACCCGGTTCTTTTCTGAACTATTATCAAGACCATTAATGATTTGACTAAAATTTTATTATCAAGACTGTTTATCATTTGTCTAAACTATTGCTTTGTTTTCGTCTCTAATATGATATATATATATATATATATATATATATATATATATATATATATATATATTATATATATATATATATATATATATTTTAGTAAATGAAGAAAAAACTCTAAACTTGCTTCATTACAATAATTTATTTCAACCGTATTAATACGGCATCTTCAGGTAATCACAAGAACATGACTCTTACTGAGAATTTCCTAAAGTGAC